>KN486646.1:9811-19944 GCA_000787095.1 Periophthalmodon schlosseri
AAGTAGATTTTTTCATGTGATACTTTACTTTTACTTGAGTATTTTTTTGCGCCAGTACCTTTTATCGGTTTTACTTAAGTAACAAAATTGAGTACTAAACAGGCTAAAGTTAGCGGCTCAATTTGGCGAAACACATTAAAGTTTGAAGAAGGGTTTGGATAAGGTAGCGAACTTGCACCATTACTTTTTAATTATCTGAGCACAGCAACACTGAAAAAATGTGCAAAATTAGCAGCAACAGAGTCTATTTCTGCCCGTGTAAATATTGAAATAGCGTTTGACTCCGAGGCCAAACCAGGACGCCTCATGTTGTTACGAGCGCGTTGTTAATCTGGGTTGGCCCGGTCCATTTGTCATAATTCACACAATACTGCCTTTCATTCCAAGTCATTTTAACAGGAACAAAGGAACAACACAACAGCCATTTTCAACTTGTCCATTTGAAGATACGATATTTTAGCTTTAGCTCAAAAGATACGTTCATTTAAACAACAGAAATAGATTAAACGTTTATTATCTCATATCACAATATGTATGTGTGTCAAGGACAGATGTTTAGAAGGCTTTAGGTTCTTGCTTTTAGAATTGGGAGTTTAGATCTAGATTAGTCCTGGTTTAGACCTGGTTTAGACCTGGATTAGTCCTGATTTAGATCTGGATTAGTTTTGGAGTAGTCCTGGTTTAGATCTGGATTACTCCTGGATTCATTTTGGATTAGTCCTGGTTTAGACCTGGTTTAGACCTGGATTAGTCCTGGACTAGTCCTGGTTTAGATCTGGAATAGTTTTGGAGTAGTCCTGGTTTAGATCTATGTTAGTCCTGGTTTAGACCTTTATTACTCCTGGATTCATTTTGGATTAGTCCTGGTTTAGACCTGGATTAGTCTTGAATTAGTCCTGGTTTAGACCTGGATTAGTCTTGGAGTAGTCCTGGTTTAGACTTGGATTAGTCCTGGTTTAGACCTGGATTAGTCTTGGTTTAGTCCTGGTTTAGACCTGGTTTAGACCTGGTTTACACTTTATGTCTTTAGTCCTGACTGACACCTGAGTTTAAAACCAGGTTTAGTTCAAGTTTAGACCTGGTTTGGTTTAGTTTAGACTCTGGTTTAGGTTCATAAAACGTTATTGTTGTCCCTGTGGATTATATGAACAAAACAGTGGACCACTTCTACCAAGATATTTTTCACATTTAAATTTGGAAATTCACAGCAAAAACAACCCTAAATAAGTTAAAATACATGAATGAAGTAATATTTCTCTGGATTTAAATGCATTTTATATTTCACTTTCATAAGAAAATGACATATTTTTTCCACTTGAAACAAAACACAAAAAGTTATTGCTGTGAAAATAAAAAAAACTAAAGTAAAATACTTTTTATATTGGCAACGATCAGTCAGAAAGTACTCAAATACTCGAGTACAAATATTCCATAGTGTAGTAGTGTAAAGGTTTGACTCTCGTAGTTGTAACAGTTGTAGTAGCCGTAGTAGTAGTTGTAGTAGCCGTAGTTGTTATAGTAGCTGTAGTAGTAGTAGTTTCAGTAGTAGTAGTAGCAATAGTAATAGTGGTAGTAGCAGCAGTAGTAGTAGCAGTAGTAGCAGTAGTAGCAGTAGCAGTAATAGCAGTCCTTGCAGTATTTGTGGTGGATGTAACTGGATGCCTGTCTTTTCCAGATTACCTCGTTTTTTCCACTGTTTGTGAAGATCCTGAACTTCCTTTGTTCAAATGCACTCGCTGCTCCCGACGGCAGCAACCGGCCCCACGACACTGTCGAACACACACACGCGAAACGCAACGGAGCCAAACTCACAAACAGTCAGCGCCATCGTAATCTACAAAAATAAGACGTTTTATTTGTGCAAAAGTGTCATTTCCTGCAATACTTATCATAAAGAGAGAGACTAAATGCTCAACTTTAAAGGGCCTGTAAATGATTTTTTTGGATTTGAGCAAAATGTGTCTTGCTTAAGTACAGATATAATGAGTTCTAGCAGCTCTTGAAGTTAAAATAAGCCGTTTATTGTTTGCTAATCAGGAGGCGCGTTAGCATGTTAGTTGTTGTTAGCTTGTGACGGCACTCTGGCCTCTGAAAGTTCTAAAAAAGTGCTTCTAAACTCGTCGTGGTGAATAGTTAGGATGCTCTGACTGCGTAAGGTCAGTGAGGAATAACTTTGGACCACTGCAAACCGTTTAAAATGAACTACCGTAAATTTCGGACCATGAGCCGCTACTTTTTTCTCACGCTTTGAACCCTGAGGCTTATACAACGGTGCGGCTAATTTATAGATTTTTACTGGCTAATGACAGTAAACGCAAAAGTGAGACAGACGTGGGGAAAGATTATGCGCTGAAGAATTCACTAGTTTTGATTTTGAACTGTCATTTTGCGCATCAGGCCACAGCCTCATCACGGAAAACACACAAAGAAACGCAGATGATGCAGCTTTAAGTTAAAGGCAACGGATCTGGCGTCAAAGAAGGAAATAGATCCACTGTACGTGAACTTGGCGTTAAGGAACCGATGGTGCGACGTTGGAGGCGGCAGCGGGAAGAACTTAGTCGATGTAAAAAGACGACAAAAGCTTCAGAGGAAATAAAAGCAGACGGGCCGTGTTGGTGCTGTTTTATTTTCTAAACATGCAGGTGTGTTCATCCCATGTTGATGTCGTGCTGGTGCCGATTTTCAGGCACAGTTTGAAAAAAAGCGAGTCTTAAATTAAAACTCAAGAAACCTCCGTGTACCGTCTTTCTGTGTAAATATCTCACGTTACAACATGTCTGTAACACGCGGCTTATATTCAGGTGCGCTCAATAGTCCGAAATTTACGGTAGTTCTGTTTTTCACGTTTTTTTGAACAGTAAAAATGCAGGTACGGCGCCTTTTACGTGCCAGGTTTTATTGATAATTCAAACCAGATTTACACTTTGCAGTCGACGCCTTTTCCATCACTCACTCGACGATTTGAGGTCTTTTTGAATCCTTCGTCGTCGTTCTCACGTGTGTTTACTCTGCCGCCGTTATCTCATCTCATTCTGTTTGGACAACACCGGCCCCCTCCCGAAACAAGACACCCCCCTTGTCAACGTCTACTCACCCAGCCCGAAAAGCCCCGCCATAGGGCTTTAATGTGACAGATTTACGCCTTTTACTGTTTTCTCTGTTATCGTAATATAGGCCACTGTTAAAATCTAATGTGATATAGACTCAAAAAATACACAGAGTTTAAGATAAATCAGTGATAAATCAGTGAACTAATCAAATATTTGAATTAACATTTTCAAATCATAACATAAAAATCATAACAGTTTAATAGATTTATGTTAAATCGACCTGTTTTTTCTGTGTGTTTGAGTAAAGGGAATTTGTGTTGTAGTTTTGGAGATTTTCTGACCCTAAGACCCAACTGTCCAGTGTAGACCAGGACTAAACCAGGACTAAACCGGGACTAAACCAGGACTGAACCGGGACTAAACCAGGACTGAACCGGGACTAAACCAGGACTGAACCGGGACTAAACCAGGACTGAACCGGGACTAAACCAGCACTAAACCAGGGCTAAGCCAAGACTAAACAAGGACAAAACATGGACAAAACCAGGACTGAACCAGGACTAAACCAGGACTTAACCAGGACTAAGCCAGGACTAAGCCAGCACTAAACCAGGACTAAACCAGGACTAAACCAGGATTAAACTAGAACTGAACCAGGAAAAAAACAGGGCTAAACCAGGACTAAACCGGAAGTGAACCAGGACTAAACCAGGACTAAACCAGAACTAAACCAGCACTAAACCAGGACTAAACTAGAACTAAACCAGGACTATCAGTCGTTCTTGTTGTATTATTTCACTTTTTCATATATAATTGGTGAACTGGTGTAAAAACACTGGTTGTACTTGACACACACAGATGTGATAATATCTATGATGATAATACTAGGCATAAATATGTTTACAGTTGTTTTGATCTATTTATCTAACTTTTATTTATTTTTAAATTGTGTCAATACAATATTTCACAAGCGTTATTCTCACATAATCTTTATGTTTTTTTTGCCCCATTTTCCTCCCCCCATGTTCCAAAACAAGCAAATTAGTATCGCCAACAAAAAATACATAATTATATAAAATTAAAATTGGGAAATTTTTTTTTTAAAACTATATTTGTTTGAACAATTAATCTTTTTTTGTTTTTAAATAGTGGAATTTTGAAGGTCTGTGATTGGCTGCAGGGTGGAGATATTATGACTCACAGGACACAGCCTGAAGCAAACACTGTACCACAAACATCACACTTTTCAATCAAGTGGACTCCGGCCCCGACTCCGCCTCCGTCTCCGACTCCGGCCCCGACTCCGGCTCCAATTCCGACTCCGGCCCCGAAGCAAAACACAGGACAAAACAGGAGACGTGACGTTTTTAATGGTCAGCAGATGTGCACCTAAAACCATCAATGACTTCATCCAGGAATGTCCTACTAACAACGAAACAAAAAGAAACAACATACCCAGTGCATGTGTTTCAGAAAGATGAAAATTAGGACAGTTGCCGTAGCGATTAACCATTTACAATGACATTTACAATTAGCATGAAGCGTAAATCCAATCCCAGCAGAACATAACATTTGAAGGCCAGTTGCGTCACGATCGGCGCAACAAGGCTGTCCGGTTTCACGCAGCCCCGCCCGCGTTTCCATGGAGATCGGCCGTGAACGAAGGACACATCCGAGCGTCCTTCGCGGCCTCCCATCATGCACCGCGCGCCGCTGGTCAGGAGGAGCAGCCTTCGTCGGCCGCGTCCTTCGAAGGATGCAGCCGTTGAATTGGGACACGGCTTCTATATATATATATAAATGGACGTAGCTAACCTGCCGCCGCCACGTTCCAAATAGGAAGTGATCGTGTGCGCGATTCTGACTCCATCGACTCTGGCTCCGATTCACTTTCTATTGAAAAACTGTGGCTCCTCTCTCTGTAACTGCTGCTGTCAGACTCGTCATTTTGGTCTTAAATATTCGTATTAACCCTCTACATGATCCTGGGGTTTTTATTTCATTATTGTGTCTGTAAATCAAGATATGAACATTAATAACAGACAAATCAGGCGCCTTCTTTCCCTGAGGTCGCTCCCGCTAGCGTTAGCAACAGGTTTGATTGACAGCGTTGTTAAGCGCCCGCTCCCTGCTAAAAAACCAGCGGTGCGGTTTAAAGGGGCGTTACCTTCGACAGCCTCGCTCCGGATTGGCTCGTTGGTTGCTATGATACTCGTGGTCGGAATTCCAAATATGGAACTCGGCTCCACATTCGCCTTTGTAAGTGTTAGCCTCGATTAGCTTCATTTGACTGGAGCCGAACGCTACAAGTGACATCACACTCACTTAGTCCACTTCTTTAAACAGTCTGTGGTTTTATCTTATACATTTTTTTAGATAAATCTCCTCATTATGACCAATTTTGGAGTCACAATTAAAACAAGAAAAATAAACATCGATAAAGAATTTCAGGTAAATACATTTGTAGTTTTGCACGTTACGTATTGTTGAGGATATATTTCGCTAACTCCTGTTTCTGTTCTCTGGATCCACCTTTCCCCAAGTAGAACAGAAACCGTGCAGTGTCCATATAAGGGCTTCCTGTTTGTAGAGCACAGGTGTGTGAAAGGTGCGAGTGAAAGGGGGCGTGGCCAGGTGAGGGGCAGGTAACCCGACCGGTGCTCGCTGTTTACATAGCAACAGTGACACGCCAAAGTGGAAACGAGAGCGGACTGAGCGGCGCCAATGAGAACAGATAGTGAGTGACAGAGTCTGAGGAGAGAGAGAGAGAGAAGGGGGGGTAACGGAGAGAGAGAGAGATAGAGAGGGAGGGAGGGGAAACAGGTAGTGAGTGACAGAGGCTGAGGAGAGAGAGAGAGAGAAAGAGGGGAACAGGTAGTGAGTGACAGAGTCTGAGGAGAGAGAGAGAGAGAAGGGGGGGTAACGGAGAGAGAGAGAGATAGAGAGGGAGGGAGGGGAAACAGGTAGTGAGTGACAGAGGCTGAGGAGAGAGAGAGAGAGAAAGAGGGGCTGAGGAGAGAGAGAGAAAGAGAAAGAGGGGGTTAACAGGGAGAGTACCTGTCTCAGTGAAGAAAGTCCAAAAGTGTCAGCTGTCATCACCTCTCTCTCTCTCTTTCTCTCTACCCCCTCCTCTATTTCTCATCTTTTTCACTCACTCTCCTCTCCTCTTCTTTCTCTCTCTCTCTCTCTCTCTCTCTCTTTCCTGTCTTCTCTCAGTGCAGGTCTAATCTGGAAGTGAAAAGAAAAGCTCCTCTGTCTCCTTCACCTGTGCCTCACCTCTGCCCCTGTCTTCTCCTGTCTTCTCCTGTCTTCTCCTGTCTGCCCCTGTCTTCTTTTCTTCTGTCTGCTTCTCTCTGCTCCTGTTTCTCCTGTCTGCCCTGTCTTCTCCTGTCTGCTCCTGTCTCCTCCTACCATCTCCTGTCTCCTCCTCTCTCCTCCTGTTTGCCCCTGTCTGCTCCTGTCTGCTCCTATCTCCTCCTGCCTGCTCCTGTCTGCACCTGTCTGCTCTTCCAAACCATTTTCACATTCACTCTGGTCTTACAATTCTCTGAACACATGTTTTATTTTCACAAACTGACCCAGAACATTATAATATTTAATTTACAGTTTTCTTCCTACACGATCGTTTTATTCTACGTTGAAGACGCATCATCAAAACTCCATATCGAAATATACTGTGAAATGACTGAGCCAAAATAAACAACACATGGCATGTTTGTACAAAATGAGACCTGAAGAGTCCACCACGCGGCACGAAAATAAATCAACACATTTATAGTCGACACCAATTTTCCTGAAAAACATTTTTTCTTGTTTTTCATGTTTTCTTACTGCGAGCGGCGTCGCCTCTCCACAGATCTCACCTGTAACTTGACCTGGTGACGTGGCCTGTCTTCATGGAGTTAGATCAGTTTAATGCTATACTGTGGAACATTTCAGGCCAAATTATATCTCCTTGGAGACAGAAGGCGGGAGACCAATTCAATTTCCAGATATAATTCGCAGCACAACTATCCACAGTCGTAGTACTTGGTTTGTTCAAACTTTTTAAATCTTGTTACTCAGTGATGGAAGAAGTACTCAATTCTGTTACTTAAGTAAAAGTACATATACCACGGCAAAAAAAAAAACTCAAGTAAAAGTAAAAATATCACATGAAAAAAAAATACTTAAAAATGTACTTAAAGAATAAAAAGTAAAAGTATTTCGTGCATATTTTGAATGTACTGATTTTGATTAAGATTTGAGCTGAATTTTGTTCAACAAAAACAACTGAATCGACGATTTTTTTTCTCGCTGTTTTTATTTTTGTATTTTTGTTTTGCTCAAATTATGAACGTGTTAAAAATAAACCCTAAGCCTTTTCAGCAGGTCAAACTATAATAAAAATACTTTTACTTTTCAGTCCTGTTCAAAAATGTAGTGGAGTAAAAAGTACAGATACTGCTTTCAAATGTAGTGAAGTAAAAGTAAAAATTACCCACTTTAAAATGTACTTAAGTAAAGTACAGATACCTAAAATTGTACTTACCGTATTTTCCAGACTATAAGTCGCACTTTTTTTCATAGTTTGGCCTCAGATGAGATTTATATGTAAAATATATGTTTTTTTCTTCATTATTATGCATTTTTTGGCCGGTGCGACTTATACTCAGGTGCGACTTATACTCCAGAAAATACAGTAAATACAGTACTTTACTACTTGTACTTAGCTCCACCACAGCTTGTTAGCAAATATTCAAATCCAAATGTCTTTTTATGAGCTAGAGCCTCTACTCCAACTATTTTTTATGCTAATGTGACACCGTACTTAAGCTAGCTACTTGTTCCTGTAATTATAGTGAGGAATGAGCCCGAGCGGTTGTTCCTCCTCCACCTCAGCTTCACCCAGAGCATCCATTTGTACAGGACAAGTTCAAAACCACATAGATATGTTTTAGGGTCACTGTGGGACCTTAAAACAACACCAGAACTGCCCAAATTTATGCAGAGGTGTCATCACGAAACAAATGGCCGTTCTCCGCTCTGAACCCAAATCCTCTTCATATTTCTTCCATCTCTCCGGTGGATTTTACACCAGGAGATAATGGAGATTTAAAGCTACTTAAACAAGTCACTCATTTGGACTTAACGTTTGAAGAAGCAAAAACCGCGTCTCTGTGGCGTTTTAAAGGAGCTGTACTTGGTTTTTACAGCCTGAAAAACGTGGAAAAAAACAGAACTAATTCATTTTAAACGGTTTGCAACGGTCCAAAGCTACATCTCATTTACCATAAGCGCTTTTCACAACTCTCAGGGACCAGAGCGGAGTTTTGGCGTCACGGAGAAGCTAACAGCAGCTACTAGCATGCTAACCGTGCACTTCCTGATACTCGAACAGTTAAACGTCTTATTATTCGATGCAGACAATACAGATCGGATTTATTTAGACCTCAAGAAGTACTTTTACAATACGGTACATCTTAATGTTTCATAAATCTCAGAGATCAGAGCTAAGTTTTGAAGCTAACAACCACTACTAGCATGCTAACCGTCCACTTCCTGATACTCGTACAGTTAAACGTTTTATAATTAGATCCAGACAAACACAGCAGACTTATTTAGACCTCAAGAAGTACTTTTACAATACAGTACATCTTAATGTTTCACAAATCTCAGAGAGCAATGCTAAGTTTTGAAGCTAACAACAACGACTAGCATGCTAACCGAGCACTTCCTGATACTCGAACGATTAAACGTTTTATAATTTGATGCAGGCAATACAGAGCGGACTTATTTAGACCTCAAGAAGTACTTTTACAATACAGTATATCTTAATGTTTCACAAATCTCAGGGACCGGAGCGGAGTTTTGGCATCACAGAGACGCTAACAACAACAACTAGCATGCCAACTGTGCACTTCCTGATACTCGAACAGTTAAACGCTTTAAAATCAGATGCAGACAGTACACAGCGGACTTATTTAGACCTCAAGAAGTACTTTTACAATACAGTATATCGTAATGTTTCACAAATCTTAGAGACCGGAGCGGAGTTTTGGCATCACGGAGAAGCTAAAAACGACTACTAGCATGCTAACCGTGCACTTCCTGATACTCGACCAGTTAAACGCTTTAAAATCAGATGCAGACAGTACACAGCAGACTTATTTAGACCTCAAGAAGTACTTTTACAATACAGTATATCCCAATGTTTCATAAATCTCAGAGACCAGAGCTAAGTTTTGAAGCTAAGCACAGTTAGCTACTAGCATGGTAACCGTGCACGTCCTGATTATCAGACAATAAAACGCTTTAGAATTAGATGCAGACAGCACACAATAGACAGCGTACACAATATACCTGCAACAAGACACATTTTGTTCAAATACATGTGGAAAAATCAGGTCAGTGAGTTGTAACATTTGGTTAGCACTTTTAACTCACTGCAAGAGGGTTTCCGGTTCAATTCCCAAACCGTTCTGTGTGGAGTTTGCGTGTGATTGGGATGATTCTGCCGTCAGACTGAATGCGATTTGGGCGCTTTTAAAATGCGCTGTTTTTTTGTTTTTTTTTTAGTAAATATATCAATATAAAACAAGAAACACTTTCATCATCATCACATTTATTTGAAAAGAGCCCGGTTTAAACGCCAAAGCTGTTAGACATGATCAGAGCCAACATTCTGGAATTTTCTAATAAATTTCTAATAAAAATACCACGATCAAAAGGTAAAACTGGCCCCATCTGGAAGCACGACGTCACCGCATTCTTGAATCGAGGTAGACTGCGCCCCTGCTGGTCCGAAAAGGTATTACAGGGGTTTAGGCAGTGACCAATCAGATCAGAGAGAGGCATTTTACACTTAAACCAGCTGGATTTAAGTGTTGAAACTGGCAACACAAATGAGAGAGTCATGTGAGGCTCATTCTGCTTTGTGATTGGATAATGATCATGAGAATGAAAGTAACCAAAATAAAATGATCCATTAGTACAATAATAGTAGTAGTAGTAGTCTATGTATTGAGGGGCCATATAGAGTATGTTGTGATCTGGGCTAGTAATAAAAGTACAAGCAGTAGTAGTACTAGCAGTAGAAGT
>KN486647.1:0-14716 GCA_000787095.1 Periophthalmodon schlosseri
GGCGGCTAGCGGGTTAGCTATGTTCATCTATATACAGTGCCTACAGTCTATGACCAGAATGCTACAATACAGTCAAAACATGCATTTTTACTGTAAATGTTCTCACCTCTTCACAGATCTGACCTGTAACTTGCCCTGGTGATGTCAAACAGCTTGTCTCCGTGGAGGCAGGTAAAAGGCTTAAACTAGAACATTCCAAGCCAAGCAATAACATCTCCATGGAGACAAACAAGCAGCAAACCCTCCATCAGAAAAGTTACATAGTGGACCTTCAACTTTTACTATCTGCTATACTACTCAGTGGTGGAAGGTAACAAAGTAAAACTAGTAAAGTACTGTACTTAAGTAGAATTTTTAGGTATCTGTACTTTACTTAAGTACATTTTACAGTGGATACTTTTTACTTTTACTTCACTACATTTGAAAGCAGGTATCTGTACTTTCTACTCCACTATATTTTTTTCTTCTTTTCACTTTTCATATGATTTGAGGGATTATTTTGGCCATGTTTGTGAAAACATCCTGACTAAGGTTTTTGAGTTCAAGCTTCAGCCTTGAGCAAACAAAATAAATACACAAAATTTATGAGAAAAATTAAGAAATTGATTCGTTTTGCTACTGTTGACCAAAATATGTCTCATTTTTAATCAACATCACTACATTTAACACTTTAACAAATGAACAACACTTGTGTGAAATACTTACTCTTAAAATACATTCTTAAACGGGCACTTAAATACTCTTTTTACTCTAAAGTACATTTTTATATGGGTACTTAAATACTTTTACTTGAGTAGATTTTTTCTTGCGATACTTTTACTTGAGTAACTTTTTACCTCTGTATCTGTACTTTTCCACCGCTGATACTACTCCACCGCTAAACACTCCTGTCAGTACTGTCGCCTCAATCCTGTCGCATTTTAAGACACGAAACGAGAACGAGCTTGAAGAGACGAGACGAAAGTGCTGAGTCGCCTTCATCGCAGCCGCCGCGTCGGATTGAAATGTCTCGGATTAAAGGGAGCGTGAGATAGGCACCAATTTAAAGTCTGACACCTGCGTAGGAAAGATATTGTTTCAGGAAGATTTACCAAAATTCAAACGGAAGCCCTGACAAACTATAAGCTGCGCAGTTATGGGAACATCTGGCATATCATTTGAGAGCAGGGTGCCAGCTCTTTGGCCCGATCTCTCTGCACCTCGGGGGATAAAGACAGCATTTGGGTTGTCCTTGGCCATCGAACACAGCACTGAAACGTATTGAAGTGAATAATGGCTCCAGCTGAGAGCCCATTCAGCCGCTGCCAGAGTATGAGCGGAGAGCCACTGAGCTGCAGACAGAGGAGGGGGGGCCAGATATTGTGTGTTTGGGGAGAAACAAAGATAGATGTGGTCATTTCAAAGCACTGCGCAACCCAGTAATGCAATCTTCAAAATCTCAGGGATGTTTTATTCTTCGAGCTAATCCATGACAAATCATATTCATCCGACTTGTGTCCAAGCACTGGAGCTGCATTGTGATTAAATTGAATTTGTTATTACGCCGTTTTCCTTCCTCGGGTTGTGTGACGTGACCGGGCAGCTCTTGAGTCTGCTTCAGTCTGATTGTCTGTAATTGGCTTTAAGGACGCAGATCTGTATTTGTTTTAATTTTCGCATAACCTGCCGATCTCGCAACCTGTGGAGACTGCGCAGACAGTAAAAGTGATCGATTCATTTCATTTCTTTTGAGTTTATCCGCACCGCCCTAACCTCAGGAAGTGCTCGTTAAGTTTGCTGACCCAACCGGTGGCGTAAGTGTATAGTAAACACGTCGACCCATTGTAATTACGTGACGCGATTGCTGCAGGTCCTTCGCACCTCCTCACATTTCTCTGCACATCCGAGAGTTACCGGGAGATGCAAAACTGTGCTGTTTGTCAATATCACAGTGTGAACTTTTGGCCGTTCCTTTTCATTTCAGTAAACTATAGTTATTGCTTAACATTTCAGTTTGAAAATATTAAAAAGGCCTTAGCTCCGGAAAGAACTTTTTTTTTTATCTTGAACACCCCATCATGAGTTATCAAGAGTCTGACTGTTTACAGAGTTCTGACACACTGAGTGGACACATTTTCAGAAAATATTGCCTCAACTGTTCAAAGATTTTTGTTTTTAGCAGAAAGAAGACCTTGCTTTACCTGCTCTGCATGTTTCGTTACGCCCTGTGGCCTTTGTCTTAAGCATCAAGTGATGGTGTTGTGACATACACTGCCTGGCCAAAAAAAAAGTCGCCACCTGGATTTAACTAAGCAAACAGGTACGAGCCTCCTATTGGATAATTACTCTAAGTTCAGCAACAGTCTGTGCTCGAAGAATGAGGTCAGCTGACCACCTGAATATACTGAATGACCAGGTTATTCCATCATTGGATTTTTTCTTCCCTGATGACACGGGCATATTCCAAGATGACGATGCCAGGATTCATCGGGCTCAATTGTGAAAGAGTGGTTCAGGAGCATGAGACGTCATTTTCACACCTGGATTGGCCACCGCAGAGTCCAGACCTTAACCCCGCTGAGAATCTTTGGGATGTGCTGGAGAAGGCTTTGCGCAGCGTCAGACTCTACCATCATCAACGCAAGATCTTGGTGAAAAATTAATGCAACACTGGATGGAAATAAATCTTGTGACATTGCAGAAGCATCGAAACAACGCCACCTTGTGACATGCAGAAGCATCGAAACAACGCCACAGCGAATGCCGTAATCAAAGCTAAAGGCGTCCAACGAAATATTAGAGCGTGTGACCCTTTTTTTTTTTGGTGGTGACTTTTTTTTTGGCCAGGCAGTGTATCTTGTAGGCTACTTAAATGGAGCAGGGGAATCTTCTGCCCAGGTGGTGGACAGGTGTGTCCCAGGTGTGGGATAAGGTGTGTGCTTTTTCGTCCTGGTTCACTGTTGGTGTTCGTAGCTCGATGGCCGGTCTGATGTAGTGGTGGTGCATTTTACTTTCAGTACGGATGACCTGCAGCATCATTCCTCTCATCATTTGTTTGTCAATAAGAAAGTTCTGAACATTTTAAACTATTATTATCTCAAAGCTGGCCCATTTCAGATGCCACAAGGGGCACTGTGGCATTTAACAAACTCTATTTTAAAATGAAGGAACAAGAGCGGAGAAAAAGCGAGGAAACACCTCTGTGATTCTGTGTTTTACATTTGGACATTTTTAGTATTTCCTGTTAAAGGTTCACTATGTAACGAGCTGACCTCTGCCCTAAACACCCGCCCCCGCCTGATGACGCATAAGTGCAGATCAGAGCCCGAAGTAGAGTCTGAGTCTGTGTCCGAGGATGAGCGTAAGCTGCACTGCGGGCCTAAACGCAGTGGGACTTGCTCGGCTTGTGTTTATCTCCTGATGTGCCCTTCACTTTCCATTCCTCCTTCCCCTGCTTCGCTGGGCAGCCTCAAGCCGGACCCCATTGACGGCTTACAGAGGATGTCGAGGCCGTTTGAAGTGCAGCGGAGCTATTTGGGGAGTTTCCGCAGGGAGGACGTGCAGAGGGGAACAAGATTTGGAGGAAACAAAAAGAAAAGTTATTTATTTATTTTTTGGAGGTTAAATAACAACAGCAACCCCCGGTGGAGGAGCAAAGCAGGCGGCTGGACCACGCGGTTGTGATCTCCCGAAAAAACAATCAAACAAGTCTTCGCTTCACTGTTCAGTCTGAGAGATTTTGAGAAGGCAGCTGTTGTAATTTGTACGCAGGCAAGACCAGCTCAGACTGACCCAACGGTGACGTGGAAGTGTCTGCTTTTACCTTGGATGGTACTATTTAAATGACGGGTTATTTTAGGACTAGGAAATTCGTCTTGGTTGTCGAGAATGCCATTTTTTTGACACGACATGTTTTGGTATTCTATTGTATGTCGCATAAAATAGAGTTAGACATCTGTTATCAGCCACATCAGCCCAGCACCAGCTCATAAATATTGAGAGAGTTGCAGATGCCAAATAGATTGCCAAATGAATCTGCCGTTCCAACCTCAGAGGGGGGGGAAAGCCAAAAGGATACAAGTTTTCTTTGGAGAGGTGATAGCGATAATTTGCTCCAAAAGCGTTAAGAGCGAATGAGAGTTAGCACAGCGCCCGTCGAGCCTCAGCCGGCGCCCCTCATTAAAACTCCCTCAGCTCGGGGTAATCCCCCAGCCTTTCTATGAAACGTAGTCTACCATTTAGAGCACATCAATCACGTTTAAACGATTCTGATGCCCATTAGCTACAACCACTCCCCTAGTACTGCCACTGAGAGGACACAGGAGATCCGATGTTTCTACAGCCCAATTCAGTGTAGCTCTGTAGCGCCACATAAACTATCTGTTATTCCTGGATTCAGATTTCGGCTTCTTCTTCTTCTTCTTCTTCCATTTTGAGTCATTTTCCAACAGGCACGTAACAGTAACCGCCTCCTTATTGTTAGTTTATTGCTTTTTTGTTCATTAAAATTTCAATTAGCTCCTGCACCATGCATGAGCTGTTCTACCCGAAGAGGTCATTTCTCTTCGCAAATATTCCAACTCTCATTCGCAAATAGTTGTAATTTACAGATTAGATACTTTTTTTTAGGACTGGTTAAAAATAGTTCAACAAAAGAAAGCTCTGTGTAGTGACTTTTTTCTGGGTTAGGGTTGGTAAGCATTTATCAGTAACTTTATAATTCTACACTTCAATTAGCCATATTAAAGTATGAAGAAATTAATTAACACGCTTTATTTTCATTATGAATTAATTAAGAATGGTTCTGGTTTAGTAACTACTTAATTAATATCCTAACTCTGACTATTAAGTAGTTATGTGGTTATTGTATCTGTTAGCGTCATGTTGTTATGTAATAGCTATTCTTCTAATTAGCCATGTTAGCATCCTGCGTTACTCACTGTAATTGTGAAGGAAGCGATTGCAGACCAGGTAGAGTTTATCTGATCAGATGAATGAAGATGACAGACAGCAGGCACATGCGTTACATTTCAAGGGAGAAAGGTAATATCTATAGAAGACTGGTCCTATAAGGGCTTAAACTAAATGTACATACTGTCCGTACAAGGTCATAAATGGATACACCGTTAACTGTTTACTGGAAGGTAGAATATGTCACTAAAAAGATGCCTGCAGTCACTGAAAAGATGTATTACAAGGCGTCTTCAACCTGAAGATGAAGAGCTGTGTCATGTAACCAGGTTTCAGTGGAGACATCTTAAAACAAGTGTCGCATTCTTACTGAGAAACAAGTTCACCTCAATGTTGTAACACACAGTATTCAACACAAGGTTTAAGAGTAAAGAAATAAACAAAAAATCATGCTTTCACTCATTCTTGGAGAATTTAAAAACCCCTAAATAAAGCCTGGTAAATGGTAAAGTTTTTTCTACAGCATTCAAAGCGTTTTACATCCCCACTCACCCATTCACACACCAGTGTATGGAAACACTGGGGACGAGGTGGGTTAAGTGTCTTGCCAAGGACACAACGACAGCATTCATCTGTGGGAGCTGGAATCGCACCGCCAACCCGTGGGTCAGCGGATCCGAGCGCTCTGCCGGTGATGTTTACGTCGAGAGATGGATTCGAACCGCTAACATCGGGACCAGGGGACAAACGCTCTACCAACTGAGCTACTGTCGCTCCAAACTCACCGCTCACTTTTGGAGTATCGGAAAACCCCTAAATAAAGCCTGGTAAATGGTAAAACGGTCCCATTTTTTACAGCGCTTTTCCGCCTTCAAGTCAATCAAAGCGCTTTACATCAAGGAACCACTCACCCGTTCACGCACACACCATACCAACGATGTTTATGTAGGGAGAGGGATTTGGTCCGCCAACCTTCGGATCAGGGGACAAACACTCTAACCTTAACGCAACTGCGCTACCGCCACCCAAAGCATAATATAGAAGCCTGCAATGAAAACCCAGCCAAAGTTGTAACACGTTCGGACCTCCGTTAGTTTAGGACAGCACGAGCCAGAGGCAACAGAACATCTGAACCCCACTTTTTATACAACCGCGCTCGCAAACTCCCATCTATTATTATTTTGCCTGTAGCTCGTGGTTTGGGGCCTATCAGATGAACACACAAGCACCAGCGCGCTCTGCCGGCTGCATCCCAATTCCATCTCCCTCACATCAAAGTGGGAGAGAGCGCGGCTCGAACAGGCATCATGTTTACCTCTGGAGTGAGCCGCCAAATGTTTACACACTTTTTCCACGCACCGCAAACGCCTTAGTCTGTTTTCCCTCGTATGACCCAGAAATAAAAGAAACAGTGACAGCCTAAGGGATTTTTTTTTTTTTTTTTTTATAGGGAGAAGTTAAACAAACTCTCGGTTCAGCGGAGAGATAAGGTTTGATTGGATAACGTTTGCAAAGAGACCGATTCTGTGTACATTTCCTCGCTACTGCCGAAGATGCAAGAAAAGTCCCAGCGGAGGTCCCATATGATATGAAAAATTTGAAATAGTGAAGGTTTGGTACATGTGCTGCATATGAAATTAGATTAGTAATTACATGTGGTGGGACTGCGCACAAAAGGTTTCAACTAGAACTATTTTAGCAAAGCCGTCGGGACACTTCTTAAAGCCTGCACATGGTACATTCCCCCAACTTTTTTCCAAGTGACGCAAGGATCAGTCAACTATTGAATCACCTCCTCTATATGGAAATGCTGGGAAAATAGGAATGTCGCACTGGTTCAAATCAATTATTTACAGTCATCTCGAGGGATGCTGTGACCAAGGCAGTTTTTACACGATGACGAGGAGCGTGAGAGGAGAGGGAGGAAGGTTCAGACACCCTTTGCAAAGAGGGGGAGGCGGGGGAGGAGGAGGAGAAGAGGACCCTGGGAGAAAATGGGTCTCCCCGAGAAGGCCTGTCGCTGCTGATAGGCAAAGGTTACATGGTCTCAGAGGCGCTTTACTCGGGACTGCCTGCTGAGAACAAGTACTGAATGTTTCATAAAGAACAGGTTTCTTTTCATTCGCGCTGGTAAGAACTAAGAAGAGATGAAAGACATTAGGAAGTAAAACGGTTACACTTCCACAGGGTTTCGGGTATTATGAATGCAGATTTATTCACTACAACCGTTGGCGGCGCAGTTGGTTTGCCCACCAACCTGTGGCGAAGTGTCAGAGCCTCGTGTGATCTGGAGTTGAAGAACAGGAGGTTACAGTCGCAAATAAGCTGTCACACCTACATACGTCTGCAACAAGGCAGCTGTGGCTATAAAGGATCTTTTCTATCAAGACGTGTCACTGCAGAGCAAACTAATAATTGTGCAAATTGTAAAGCAACTTGCACAATTCTTTCTATCCAGTATATTGGGTTAGATTATAGCACTTTAAGAGTTCTGTGCAGAAAAACACCTTGAGGATGGAGATAATCTGAAGAAAAGTATGTTTTTTTTCTATAGTACACAAACCCCTTCACATTTGTATGGAAATAATGCATAGGCACAACCTTCACCAGTGCTCCAACAGTTGGGTTCAGGCGTCTTTGGACAAACGCGCAAGCATTTATCTGTGTGCACAAAGATACTGTAGATTGTAACATGAAGAATGGGACTGAGCAAAGAAATTACAAAAATTACAATTATATCAAACCTAAAAGGTAATGGTTGAGGTGTAGCACATTTCGTTGGACCTCTGAGGTCGCTCCGTGTTCTCCTCGTTTCTTCTTGAACAGTTCCGTCTGCTCCAGTCTCCCCGCAAACCTTAAACTAGCACAGTATATTTCAGATACTCACCACTGAGGTTGACCAGTCTGACTTAAGTAAAAAAACAAAAAAAAAAACCCCAAAAAACGCCCTTCTGTCCCAGTTCTACTGTATTACCAAAAAAAACCGTGATCCAGAGACTTACAAAACACAGGAAAAGATAAAACGCCCTCAAAATGTGTAGAGATAAAACGGTAAAATGTTATCTCCCTAATGATGTCTTCCTCTGCATTTGCCGTGTCTTCCGAGCTGTGCATCATGGATTAGTTTTCACTGATAACTGCACCAGTGAGAATGGGCTGGTGGTTAATTTTAGTCAGTCTGCATCGATATCTGCGAAAACACACAAAGGCTGGCGGTGGATGGTACATTAAAACAGTCCCTATGGTGGTTATTACAGGGATGCAATTATTTTAACGCATCAATTAGGGAGTCCAAACACCTTTTAACACCAAACACACAAAAAAAAAAATGTATGTGTGTGTCCTTTCTGAATGGAGTTTGAACGTGTCCAAGTGTCTGAATGTTTCCATCGTGTAATTAAAATATGAAGACTACATAGGCTCTGTAAAAATCTGACCGTTATCTGATTTCTGGAGTTATGCAGATAAACAGTTACATGACAGTAGCTCAGTGGGTAGAGAGGTTGACGGTTCGAATCCCGCTCTTGACATAAACATCAGGTTGGTGATTCCAACTCCTACAGATGAATACTGTCGTGGTTTCCTTGGGCAAGACATTTAACCCATCTCGCCCCCAGTGTCTAGACACACAGCTGCATAAATGTGCGTGTGAAGGGGTGAGTGGTTCCTTGATGTAAAGCGCTTTGAGTGACTCGAAGGTGGAAAAACGCTATATAAAAATGTGACTATTTACCATCTGATGTGAATAATCTGGTGTCTCTCATTTTTCCACAACTGCACAGGCGTTGGCAAGGAAAACATGGCAAACTAATATTGCAAATACAAAAAACTTTAAAGATTGAAATAGTTATTTATTTCTCTTCCAAATACAACAGGAACTGACACAGTAAAGACACAGTAATAATCAGATTTTATTGTTGGATTATCTGATTACTCTGGTTTTGGTTTTTATTTTGGTTTTCTTGGGGGTTTTTTTGGCCAGGTACATAAAACCAATTACCTCGTCTTAACAGGTTAACACAGAGGTACTCGAGTATGTACAAAAATCCATCTATATGGCAGTTCAAACACAGTCAGATGAAAACATGTATAACTGCTTGTATGATCCAGTAGAATTGAACTGTACCATGAGTTACCTTATGGAATTTGTGTATTGGAAAACCTCCAGTTACTCTGTGGTTGTTACTGCTCCCGCTTGGCCAGTAGCTGACCTTAACGTGATGGAAGTGCACAGTTCAGTTAGCATTAATACCTTCACCCCTGCTCTCAAATCCTTATGCAAGATCCATGGTTCATTATGAATCTACGCACAAGCATCAGAAAGACGGCTTAGGTCCTGACAGCTCTGACAGCTGCAGGGGGTATTTCGGGCAGGGTTGAAAATAGTGAACTTTAGGGCTCCACCAAGAATATAAGTGCGTGAAGTGAAGTGTGACAAGGCCAGCGTGTGTTTGATTTTTTCTCTTTTGGCAATACAGTGTACAAAAAAAAAAAAGACATGTTACATTTTAAAAGTATTCAGGAATATTTATATAAGTTACAATTTTACAAGTTTAATACTGACAACTCTAGTGCCAATCTTTGCCACTTCAGTACTACTACCTGAAATTGCGCGACTGTGCTCTGCCAACTCAACGCTGCCAGCTCAGACCTTGTTATCTTGGCCTGCATTATCACATCTACACTGAGATATCTGTGTAATCCCTCAGTCGTCCAGGTCTGATCCATCGCAAAAGAAAAATAAACTCTGTCAACTGGACAAAATGTTGTAGGAGTGAAGACATTTTGCTGCTCAATCAAGCCGCTTCTTCAGTTCTGGTCAGATTACTGCCTTATGTCTGTCTGAAGGGAGGAGCTAACTACACTGAAACTAACACACCTATTGTTTACAGTTTCTGTTTGTAGGCCAGGTCTATTGAGCTACCCCAGGAAGGATCGTCTTTCCTAACAAAAATAGCTTCTTTGGTTTGAGAGTTGAGTTAAAGAAGCAATTTTCGTTAGGAAAGACAATCCATTTTTAAACAGGGATGGGGGGCCTCAGACATCATCTATCCCCCATCTATAACTCCATCCTCAGACCCAAAGCAAACAAAGGAAACAATCGCCAGGATGCCAATAGGTGTGATATTACCCATTAGGGGCTTGAACGACTATGCAAAGTAGAACTCAGACACAATAGATCTAGCCTACAAACAGAAACTGTAAACAATAGGTGTTTTGAGTTTCAGTGTAGCTGGCTCCTCCCTTCAGACAGATACAAGGCAGTGTCCAGCAGTGATCTGACCAGAACTGAAGAAGCGGCTTGGATGAGCAGCCAAACATCTTCACTCCTACTACGTTTTGTCCAGTTGACAGATTATATTTTTCTTTTGCTATTATCGGAGATGTAAAACTCAACGGAAACATGGTCAAAAAGGACGGAAAGGATAATACCACGATGCGTTGAATGTGCAGGTCTCGGGATCCCTCTGACGTAGGCTAAGAGCAGAGGACACCGGGACTGAGCTGGCGGTGTTGGGCTCGCACAGCGCAGTAGTTTGTTTCACTTTAGTTTGATGCTGCTCTCCCACAGGCTGAGAGCGCTTGATCCGATCGCACATTTTCTGACTGTCTTTAGCATAAGTCAGCAGTAAATCATTGCGGTCAATAGAATCTGACAGGCCCACACTTTCACTGCAGTTAAAGGGCTGAATGCATCTCTGGCTTTCATCCCTTTGAGTTTCCTCCGACCTGAATACCAAATACGAACAGCTGCAGTATCGGTATATCACACAACAACACAAATCAAACAGAACGTATTTATTGACGGGTGAGCAGAAACAGAACATCGAGAGCAGAGTCAGGACCTTTTGGTTACTATGATTTGCTCCCTTCTGAATAGTGAAATTATCCTAATCTTTAGAAATTAGACAGCGAGGATTGTTCTCCCCAACATACATACATAAATATTATATGTTTATTAATGTGGCTGCTGTTCGGATTGAAACAGACGTACAAAACGGGCGCTGCTGCACTGGTTACTTCTGCTTTTGCGTATAGTAAAGTACCTCGTTTCTCAAATCACTTTTCAAAGCCACTGTTCTTCCTCTGAGTCGTTTTTTTACAGCAAGTTTTTGAATAATGCGTCTATTTGTGATTTGTGGGTGTGGGGTCTGCATGTTAATCAGGTGGTCACAGTGTTCCGCCTATTCTGTTAAATAAATCTCTATGGGAAAACCAGTATCGGCGGTAATCTAGCATCGCTTCTGCTCCACCAGCTTTACGCTTTATTAGCGCGCTGTTCATACAGCCCAGTGAACCAGAGCGTGACAGCGCCGGGGATCGCTCTGCATGCCAGCTACGAACGTTATTATAACTCAGCCCCGCTCGCCACTCCTCTCCGCGTATCCAGATATTAATTGCATTTTTTGATAAATGCCATTTTCCTGTCATTTGCATCGTAATGATTCCCGTAATAGGAATGATCCATCTGCCTGACTTTGAACACAAGAGTAATTTGAGCCTCCTATTTGGCAACCTTTGTGGATTGGAGTTATTCACTTTAAAGCTGTCAAACACATGCAGAAAATATTGCCACTGTTCAGTATATACTTAGCCTCTTATTATATTATCCCTTGAATACATTACGGATGCTTTGATATGCAAATCCCGTGTCTTTGAAATTCCCAAAGACATAACTAATATCCAGCTGTGTTATATTTTTTGCATTGTTCTGTTTGGGATTTACTTGGCATTGTTGGGTACACGGCGCATTTCGCTGATACATTCTTATTGCTTACGCTGTAGCGACTGCGGTTGTTATATTGGGCCGTATAAATGAATACATACAAAACTGAAATGAGCCACAGGTCGTACTTTGACTTGTTGCCATTAGGTTCAATTGTAGAGAAGTTAAAGGTCCTATATTATACAAAACTGACTCTCGTGAGCTTTAAGCCATGTTATAATGTTGCTACTGCCTCTAAAACATACCTGGAATTGTGTTTTGTTTCATTCACACATGTTTTAGTAACACTTTATTATAAGTACGTCTACATCTCCGAAGCTTAAAATGCTCTGTTCCACTTTGTGATGTCATGAAGTGGTAGCTTTCAAGTTAACAGCTACGTTTTACCTTTTGTTCGGTTGGCAATTCCAGGGCTGAAATTATCCAAATGATTCTAGTGAAGGTGTGTGGAGATAAAAACACAGTGGAGCACTTCCTGTATCACCGCATGACCTCACAAGGTGGAACAGCATCACACTGTTTGAGAGAAGAACTCAGCTTGAATATGCAAGCTGTGTTAAACGTGTGCGAATGAAACAAAACACAACTCCGGGTCTGTTTGTGATGAGAAAATGGCGTAGCATGGGCCCTTGGTGAGTGGTAAAGTCACAAATCCATGAAAAAAGTGGGTTATAACTTCTCTTGTGATGCCGTACTTGTTTTGTTTTGTTCAACTGGTCACTGAAAGATCGGGGCAGGAAGAAGAAGACTTACATCAGACGCTGCTTGATGCCTTTCTTTCATCTTTGTATGTGTGTGACCACTATTCCATCCACTCATCCATCCATTTCCTCGGCTCATCCGGGGCCGGGTCGCGGGGGCAGCAGAGTCTAAGCAGGGACTCCCAGACTTCTCTCATCGCAGACACTTCCTCCAGATCCTCCGTTGGGACCCCAAGGCGTTCCCAGGCCAGCCGAGAGACATAGTCCACTATTCCCTGGCCACAAAATTACTCATATTTTGCCAGAATCCATCAACTAGCATGTTTCTTCTTGGATGTATATTGTCTGTTCATGGCTAGGCATTCGTCATACTTCAGTCATTTTCATTATAGGTACAAGATTGTTTCACGTAGTTGACAAGTCCCTTATTCCACTCGTGTAGACCCTCCATCATTTGTACTAGCAGGCTATAAAATATTCATAGACACTGTGTTTCTTTCCCAAGGACACGCCAGTACTAATCAATTAATCCCATGCTTTGTGAAACTTATTCAAAGTCATAACTGAATCCTGCACCAATCCTCAAATATATTGCAGGGGCAGGCTTCCTGTTACAAAAAAATATATTGTAAATCAGTTTGTACACAAGATCACAACCATAGCCAGCTACGTACTGTATCTGTGATTGGAAAATGGTGGAGTTGTGCCTTAGTCAGGGGCACAACAATAGTACGTGCTCATGCAGGATTTGAACCGGTAACCTCAAAGTTACTCAGTGCTGCCCACACTCCCTCAAATGCGTATCCGGCAAATAAATAATCTTATATTTTAATAATAATATCATGACTAACTATTGTCTTGAGTACTGCATTCTAATCTCATCCCCATTAATTAGCTTTGTTCAGCCTAAAGCAGCATTGTAAGAATAAAAACATTCTATTGTCTCGAAGCTCCTTCTGCCAGTCAAATCTTTCCACATTTTCTCTCAGCGATGGGAGAATCAGCGGTGGGTTGATAGACAGATTCGTAAGTAAACGCAAGGCTTCAAATCCCCCAGAAAGTACTTCGTGTCCATCACTCCGGGTCTGAAACGTGCTGGTAGTTATAGGCTAATGGCCAGAGACCGTATGTACCGTGGTTACATAGTGTTGGCACATACGTAGATATCCAGACGGAAGACTGCGTCGTTCTGGAGGGAAAGTGTTACACAACCGCCGCATATAGTGGAAAATTATTGAATCAGGAGACGCTGTGAGATGTAGCCATTGTAGCTTCCTCCTAAAATCCTAAAAATAATCAAAGGGGAAATGAGAGATTTTTGTAAATGTCCTCAAATATATAAATAAATAAATTAAAATAAATCTATGAAATTTATTAGACCTATTTAAATTTAATATGCCATTTTTTTCAGTTTAAATTGTTTGTGTAAAATCAATGAATGCATTTATGTGGATCCCCTTAAAAACTCCCGAATTGTTTGCTTTAATAAATAAATAAAAATGAATAAATAAATACAGAAAGGTGACATAACATATTTAAATAAGAGGAATTTTTTTTTTTTTTTTTTGAGGAAATGTTTTTATGTCTTTATTATTCACGTTCACGTTCACAGTTCTGTATTCTGTACCCAATAGCACATTTTAGTAAACAAAAACATTAGGAACAGCCTCAATAAGAAAGTACTAATATTGGTGCAAAATAGACCGAGACTGTGGTTATTGCATTTTCCACATAATTTGACTATAATAGAAGCAAATGATTTCCTCGTATCCTTCAGGCCAATGTGCATATGTTTATTTTAGAGGCCAGAGAGGCAATAATTTGATACTAAGAAAACTATTGTTGCTTTAAGAGATCGAATTGACTACATCCAAACACAGACTTGCTTTTCTCACTATTTGCAGGGTTACATTGAAGTCAAACTAGTCTGAAGTGTTTTTTGACATCGTCTATTATCGCAGAGCTCCAACTTTTCATATAAAAATTAATTAAAATGGTAAATGGTACCTGGTTGCATTTTTATATAGCAGTTTTCCACCTTCAGTGCACTGACTCAGCCATTCGCACACACACATTCATACACCGGTGTACGCAGACACTGGGAGCAAGGCGGGTTAAGCGTCTTGCCCAAGGACACAACGACAGCACTGATCTGCGGGAGCTGGAATCGCACCGCCGACCTGTGGATCGGTGGACGACAGAAGAACACAAAAGAAATCCGGTGGTTTCTTCTCGAATCAGAAACGAAACCGCCGTGAGGATTTCATTTATTCAGGTGCCGAGCGCTGAGAAGATACGCTCTGAACTTTTAGCAATTATCGCGCTAACGCAAAATTATAGAGGTAACACAAAATTACAGAGGTAACACAAATACCCAGATAGACTATAGCATTCAGCA
>JACM01051493.1:0-13748 GCA_000787095.1 Periophthalmodon schlosseri
TTCTAGTTTAGTCCTCTTTTCTTCCTGTTTTAGCCCAGGTTTAGTCTTTGCTATTCCTGTTCAAGTCCTAATTTAGTCTTGTTCTAGTCCTGCTTTAGACCTGTTTTAGTCCAGTCCTGGTATAGCCCTTGTCTACTCCTGTTCTAGTCCCGTTGGTGCCATTTTAGTCTTGTTTTAGTCTTGTTTTAGTCTTGTTTTAGTCTTGTTTTAGTCCTGTTTTAGTCTTGTTTTAGTCCTGTTTTAGTCCTGTTTTAGTCCAGTCCTGGTATAGCCCTTGTTTACTCATGTTCAAGCCCTGATTTAGACCTGTTCTAGCCCTGTTCCAGTCCAGGCTTAGGCCTGGTTTAAGCCTGGTCTAGTCCAGGTCTAGGCCTGGTCTAGTTCCAGGTTTGGTCTCAGTACTGTCTCAGTTCTGATGCATTGTGGGTAAAGTACACACAGTGGCACATTTCTCTGGTTTGTTGAACATATTTTGTGCAGTGTAATGACTTTAGTTCCTTGTAGCAGAGTTCACTGAACAGTTAAACTCAGTATTTGGCCTCTGCCTCACTGCCCAGACTGGACCCCATCCATCAAACTGCTGCAAGTTCCTGGAAAGCAGTGAGTTAGTGATATTTGACCCGGGTAACACCTTTGGGTCACGCGCTGAAGCTGACCCCGAGAAGGTCCATGCCAATCGGGGACACGCAAACTGGCACCGGACGTGTTTGACAAATGGACAAAACAAGGCAGTGTCCGAGAGGGCAGAGGGTAGAGAGAGAAAGAGAGAAAGAGAGAAAGCGAGAGAGAGAGAGAGAGAGAGAGAGAGAGAGAGAGAGAGAGAGAGACGCACGCCCACGCCGGTTTAGAGCGGAAACGGTGAAGGAGAGAGACAGGCTGGATGGTATGAAAAAACACTCTTCTCTTTAGTCATATTAGTCATTTTGATTTTCAACTTTACTTTATTTTGTTTTAGTTAAAAAAAATAATAAAAATGTTTAAAGTTCAGGAAATTAATATTAAAAGACGACGGAGCTCACTGGTTGTCTGTCATTTTGAACAAAATCAAACTTCCCTCACCTCAGACTTACAGAGTTTAGTGCTTCGTTCATTGATTCTGCAGAAATCCGTCATGTTTTTCAGTGTCCTGTGATATCTTTGTCATCTTTTTTCCTCGTAAGCAGCCATATTTGTTTTGATGAGTGTCCCTGATTGGCTAATCCACCTGTCAATCACACCCGTCTGAACTCGGGGAGATTCACCGATGACCAGACTCACATCTTTGTAAAGTACTGAAGCAGTGTGTACTCTGGAAATTAAACTTATCTAGCAAGAATTTATGGGACAAGTGTTTTTATTGCTTAAATAAAACATGCATTCTTACTGTGAGAGCAGGCTCGCCTCTCCACAGACCTGACCTGTAACTCGCCTGCTTGTCGCCATGTAGATAAGTTTAATGCCAGACAAAAGCAATGGCATCTTTTTGGATATGGACATGTTTGTACGGGGATGTGTATTGTTCTGTTATGTAATATTTGAACCTCAGCCAAGACTTTTACTGGAGACACATTTTGATGGATCAGAAAAACATACAAAAATATAATTGCGAAAATCCCCAAATACAAAATATATTTTAATCACCTCTAGAAATAAAGAGACGATACGGGTGTTTCCGAACCCGACCATCTGTGCGGCTCCTTACCGTGCATTGGAGATCCGGACGGGCTGCTGGAGAGGCCGGGGATGGGGCTGCAGCGCCCCCCGATGCCACCCGCTCCTCCCAGGATACACGCTCCCGGTGCCCCACCTCCTCCCCCGCCCGCTCCGGCCCTGTTCAGCTCCGCCTCCATCTCCTCCAGGCCGGCGCTCTTCTGGAAGCGGGACATGCGGTTGACCACGCGGGGGGACATGTGGGTGCGGGCGCAGGGGGCTCCGCCGTACGGGTTTATGGGGAAGACGTGGGTGGTGCCGCGGAGGGTGCTGACCGCTACCCACCGACTGTCCGGGCTGAAGCACATGTCCTGCACCTGGACGGAGAGGCAGATGATACTGAGTTATTTTATTTGGACATTAACGCTGCACAACAAGAGGCTGCGCTCACGTTCTAGGCTTTGGTGATGCCATAATTTCAGATTTAGGGCAGGGATCAATTGGCACTTTGCAGCTGATGCCACTAACTGTCCCTGGGCTGTACGTTTATTTTTTATCCTTATTGTGTATTTATTTATTTTTTCTTCTTTGTATCTGCCCATCAAAAGGAGGGAGGTGTGGGGTTTAAAAAGGAGAAAAAATGTAATCAAACTGTAACTTGTTTAACTGCAGATGATATCAACACTTGAATAAAAAAAATCTGATCACAAATGTGTGTGCTGCTAACTGAAGGCCCTGCTCTGTCTGAAGCTCTGTTACATGTTTGTTTGTGGTGGTCATGTTTGCTGAAAATTGCTGAACACCATAGACATGCATGCAGCACACCCCCAGCGTGATGCCACTGTACTGACATTACTTTGCAGTGACATCACGCTGGGGGGTTCTGCATGTATGTCTATGGAGGAATCTTCAGCAGTTACGGCACACATTAGCAAAAACACTGCCAAAAAATGTTTTTAGATTGTTACATTTTCAGGAGACTGTGATCAAGCCGAGCGTTCGTGGTCCTGTTTAGGAGTTTGATTTTACACAAAAAAGTGAGAGTGACTGACTGAAAAACTGTTGGCTAATGCTAACTAGCTTGCGACTGAAATGTTGTTTGAGAGGGACTTGTTAAACAGCACAAATCAGCTCACCTGGTCAGTTATTTTTGGTCAGATTGTGTTAAAACAAAGCTCAGATTAAAGTCTAACTTGAGTAACAGAGCTTCAGACAGAGCAGTGCCTCCAGTTAGCATCACACCCCAGGGAATGTTGATGATATCAGCTGTAAAGTACGAAATATCCCCCTCACATAGTTTCTCCACAGCAAAACTTTATATATAACTGTATACCACACTATTTTAAACAGTATTGTGCAGTGCTCAGTTTGATTGAGACATAAATTGCAGTCATTTTGTTCAATATTTGTGTTCCAATTCTTCTTGGTCATTGTGAAATAGCGTGGAAACAAACAGAAGATTCCAGAAATATTAGCTTAAGCCCGGCTGCGTTGTTTACCGAGCAGATAAACACTTCACATGGACAATGCGGGTAGCTGAAGGTGGCAAAGCGATGAGAAATAAACGCCTCGTATTGTTTGGCGCTCGCTGAACCGAAGCTAACTCCGAGCTACGCCGATAGCATCTCCCAGAGTATTTTAAACACGCGAGACACTAGGCAGACAGACAGCAGACAGATGCAGCAGACAATGCCATCGCAGGAGACGGGCCTCGATATGCAACCGGGCTATTTATACAAGCTAAATGCTACAAGCTAAAGGTCATTCATGAGGTGACGTACTGGGCAGTGTGTTCAGATCTACTGCGGAACATATTAGTTATAGTTAGTGTAGGTTCGTATTAAAAAAAAAAAAAAAGCCGCCATTTTAAACAGAAGAACTCTTTTTGTGGCTTGTCTAGACTCAAACGTGACTCTTGTGAGCTTTAAGTCGTGTTATAATGTTGTTACCGACTGAAAAACGGACCTGGAGTTGTGTTTTGTTTCATTCGCACGTGTTTGAGTAACACTTTATTATTAGTCTGTCCACATCTCCAAAGCTCAAAACGCTCCGTTCCACCTTGTGATGTCATGAAGCGGTAGTTTTCAAGTTAACACCTCCTTTTACCTTTAGTTCAGTAGAGTGGGGCTGAAATTATCCAAATGATTCTAGTGAAGGTGTGTGGAATTTAAAAACACAGTGGAGCACTTCTTGTATTACCACCTGATGACATCACAAGGTGGAACAGAGTGTTTTCAGTTTGAGAGAAGAACTCAGCCTAAATATGCAGGGTTTGTGTGTCAAACATGTGCGAATGAAAAAAAAACAAACAAACACAACTCCAGGTCTGTTTTTGATGAGGAAACAACATTAGAACAGATCAGAAAACAGCGTAAAACTGAATTATAGACTGAATCACTAAGAACTATTTTATTAATAACAGAGCTGCTGATTATGGAAAGAATCACAACTAATATTTTTCAGGTTTTTTTGAGTCGTGTGTTAAAAATCCTCCAGATAAAGCTGTTGGCGAGACACTCGTTTCTGCCGGGACCAGACCATAAAACTCATGACAGAACCATCCAGTGTCGGGACGGGCCGACCACAGCCAAGAGTCTCTCAAATGTGGAACACTGCTGCTCCCAGTGACTCTGCAGGAATCTCTGCCGTTTCTTAGGCCTTGGTGGGTTTTTTTTTTTTTTTTTGGAAAAGTTTAGTAAACGCATGTGGTCTTGGCTGGTCGGGCAACTAGATCATTGTAATAATAATTGGAATTTGAATAATTGCACAGCCGCATTTGAAATTTTGATGATGCTAATGCTTGGATTAACTAAATATTCCACAAGCTAACGGTCTATGCTAGAAACACACAGACAGGGATGGTATTGCTGGGTTTCAGATGACATCACTTTCTATTAGATATGTTGGGCCGATTTACTACAAACTCTGGGCCTCTGCTGGAGACTTAAGGCTGACAGTCGATACGCTGAAAAGTGCAAATACTGGCTCAATATAAAGGCCAAGGATACACACCATCTGTCTCTAGTTAAAATGCAGATTTCTTTTCTAATATTGTCTGTTCTTGGGTCTAGTCACGAATATAAATGATCAAGTTCATTTGTGAATTTACTTTCTGAATATTTCTTTTTAAAATACCATCTGGCTCTTGCCTCCATCTGGAAGCATGACATCATCACAGTCTAGAATGTGAAACCACCCGCACTGGTGATCTGCAACACCGAGGATTTCCACAGATACTGGTCGGATACTGAAAATTAGGCCGATATTTGGCACAGATCTTTTCCCTGTTTGTCCTCAGTACATCAGATGTGTCCTTTTGAACAGATTCAATGAGTGAAAATATGACTTTTACATCCCAAAAAGTTTTAGAGCGAAGACGTTTGGCTTCTCATCCAAGCCGCTTCTTCAGTTGTGGTCAGATCACTGCTGGACACTGCCTTATATCTGTCTGAAGGGAGGAGCTAACGACGCTGAAGCTAACACACCTGTTTGTTTACAGTCTCTGTTTGTTGGCTCGGTCTAATGAGCTACACTGAGAGCGAACTGTGCCCGAGTCACACTTAGCATAATCATTCAGGCCCTAATGGCTGCTCTCACACCTGTTAGCATACTGGCTATTAGCATACTGGCAATTAGCATACTGGCTAGCCCTATTATTTTCTTTGTTTGATTTAGGTCTAAGGATGGAGTTATAAATAGGAGATAGATGATGTCTAAGGCCTGTGTCCTGTTCAAAGATGGACTGTCTTTCTAACTAAAATGGCCTCTTTAACTCCCGTCTCAAACCATTTCCTTTCCTTGGCTAAGATCTGTACCGCTACACTACTGATTTTAGAATCTTAATATCGCTATCGGCAAATATCAGTTATCGTCTGAAAAATCGACATCAGACCAGCCCTTTACAGACGTGTTATGTGCCGTCTATAAACGCTTTGATTATTTGTGATTTTTCTTGCCATCTCCGGAGACTCGAGATGTAACTGGGTATTTTTATTTATTTATTTATTTTTTAATTTATTTATTTCGAGCACATGTATCAAGGACACTTAATGCACATTTCACAATTTTTTTTCCTTATTTAAGCTCACTGGGTTAATCATAAACACAATAGTTTGGATGTGCACAGCCTTATTTCTTCCTGTGCTTTGGAATATTTGAAGATTAATGTCTAAAATTACCAACATATTGTAGTTTAAAGGGCTCGTATTACACTGTTTTCTGATCTATGCTCTAATGTTGTTTCCTCGTCACAAACAGACCTGGAGTTGTGTTTTGTTTCATTCACACATTTTTAACACACAATCTGTTCTAATGTAGTTTCCTCATCAAAAACAGACCTGGAGTCATGTTTTGTTTCATTCACACATGTTTTAACACACAGACCCTGCAGATTTAGGCTGAGTTCTTCTCTCAAACTGAAAACACTCTGTTCCACCTTGTGATGTCATGTTGTAATACAGGAAGTGCTCCACTGTGTTTTTAAACTCCACACACCTTCACTAGAATCATTTGGATCATTTCAGCCCCACTCTATTGAACAAAAAGTAAAAAGTAGCTGTTAACTTGAAAACTACCACTACATGACATCACAAGGTGGAACAGAGCGTTTTGAGCTTTGGAGATGTGGACGAACTAATAATAAACTAACTCAGACATGTGTGAATGAAACAAAACACAACTCCAGGTCTGTTTTTTGGCGGTAACAACATTATAACATGGCTTAAAACTCACAAGAATCCGTTTTGTGTAATAAAGGACCTTTGACCTTTCGACTGGACTCTTTACAGAGGCAGTAGTGGTGTCAACTTTCTCCGAATCCAAACCGTATCGAATCATCTTATCATCCCAATCTGTGTCACGTTCTCGCCGTGTTTTCAAAGTGTCCGTCCAATGATGCGTACCACGTCTTTTATCACCACAGTTTAATTTTAGAAAGATATGACACAAGTAAACATTAGAGCTGCCGAGCTGCCATCACACAAACACGTCAAACTCGATACTATGGAAAATGTCTTACGCCGGATACGGGTTTGGTATCAGATCTAATCCAACTTTGTTTATACAGCACGTTTTTACCAATACAAAGACGCCAAAGTGCTGCGCAGAGTGAACACAACATCAGTAAACACACTGAATGAAATATAGCATCGAAAATTAATAAGTAAGTCCGTACCATAGACTGTACATATAAATGGACACAGCTAACCCGCTAGCCACCGCGTTACAAACAGGAAGTGATCACGGGCAGCGCTTCCGGCTCCACCGACTCTGGCTCCAATTCACTTTCTATTGAAAACTGTGTCCTCTCTCTGTAACTGCTGCTGTCAGACTCGTCATTTTGGTCTTAAATGTTTGTATTAACCCTCTACATGATCCTGGGGTTTTTATTTCACTATTGTGTCTGTAAATCAAGATATGAACATTAATAACAGACAAATCAGGCGCCTTTTTTTCCCCGAGGTCGCTCCCGCTAGTATTAGCAACAGGTTTGATTGACAGTGTTGTTAAGCGCCTGCTCCCTGCTAAACCAGTGGTGCGGGCGGGAATGGGCGTTACCTTCATCAGCCTCGCTCTGGATTGGCTCTTTGGTTGCTATGATACTCGCAGTCGGAATTCCAAATATGGAACTTGGCTCCAAATTCTCCGCTATAACTGCTCCGGCCTCAATGAGCTTCGTTTGACTGGAGCCTTCCGGCCTAATGAGCTTCGTTTGACTGGAGCCGAACGCTGTGGGCGACGTCACACTCACTCAGTCTACTTCTTTATACAGACTATGGCCAGTACAAACGATAAAAACATAGTCGTCTAAAAAGGGGGCGTGGCAAAAGCTCTCAAAACTAGTCCGTATCTCCATGTGTCTGACTCAAACTGCGCTCACAAGACGACACCTGCAGGGGGAGTTCATGCAAAAACTACTATTTATACAGGAAAAAGTACTAGAAATTAATGTATTTATATAAAGACAGATTAAACTCGTGAATCATGAGTTTAATCTGACTTTTTAGAGATAAACACCAAAAGTACCAAATGTTCAGCTCCCTCATTCACTCACTCACTCCTCCTTCTGCTGTTGTCCCATAGAAATCCTTATGTAAATATAATGATTAATCAACGAATACAAATTTTGAATCAACTGATTAATCGACTAAACACCCACAGCTCTAGTACAGTACATTAGCAGTGTAGACGTGTAGAGATAAAAGTCCTAACCAAAACCAGATTTACCCACGGCGTTACGCGACTTATACTCAGATGTGATTTATATGTGAAATATATGTTTTTTCTTCATTATTATGCATTTTTTGGCTGGTGCGACTTATACTCCGGAAAATACGGTATATCTGCTCGTCAAACTTCAGTGATGACGCAAAGGTTGGTGGCTGATTGGTGACATTCTGTTCTAACACATCCCAAAAAGAGATGAGGCTCATTTCTGGTTAGCTTAATGTAAAACCAATTGGCTCTGTGAACAACAGCGCCCTCAACCTCACTGTTAGCGTCACTACTTTCTGTCTAGTTTTATCTCTATGAGGTTTTGCTGAGTCACACTCCACAAACTAAAAAAAAAATACAAAACAAAAGCAGTTAGAGGAGAAGACAGGGTAACCACTCTGCCACAGTGACACAGGGGACACGCACGTTCCACTCAGAGACATCAGGAGTCTAACCCACAACCACAGACTGTGTAAAGAAGTGGACTGAGAGACTGTGACGTCACCCACAGCGTTCGGCTCCAGTCAAATGAAGCTCATCGAGGTTGGAGCAGTTATAGGGGCCAATCTGGAGCCGAGTTTCATATCCAGAGCGAGGCTGTTGAAGGTAGCGTCCCTTCCCGTCCGCACCGCTGGTTTAGCAGGGAGCGAGCGCTTAGCAACGCTGTCAATCAAAGCTGTTGCTAACGCTAGAGGGAGTGACCTCGGGAAAGAAATCGCCTGATTTGTCTGTTATTAATGTTCATATCTTGGTGAAATAAAACCCCCAGGATCATGTAGAGGGTTAATATGAACATTTAAGACCAAAACGAGTCTGACAGCAGCAGGTACAGAGTCGATGGAGCCGGAAGCGCGGCCATGATCACTTCCTATTTGGAACGCGTCGGCTAGCAGGTTAGCTATGTCCACTTATACATACAGTCTATGGTTGAGACACAGCGAGCTACCCAGCCTCTTGATATTTTAAGACTCTAAGAAGCTAAAGTTTTCTGACAAGCTCCAGTATTGAAGCCTGTTTTAGCATCGTTTAGCATATATTTTTATTAAACATACCATTCATCGTGTTCTAGAGGTTACGTTCACATTGTCGCCATTCCTAAAAAACAAACTTCACCCTCGTCTCTTATCACTCAGAATCAAGGGTGAACCTAAAGTGCTCGTTTACTGTCTAAGCTCTGACAGGTCTTATTATAACCAATTACCACAACACAAAGTGAGCCATTCTTGCCCCAGTGAAGCGGTGTGGAGGTCAGGGGCTGGTATGCACAAGATGGCCCCATTAACTATCATTGTAAGGGACAATTACAGGGCGAAACTTGGCAATGGATTAGAAGGAACCGCGGTTAAAAATCTCGCCAAAAAAGTTCAACGTCACAACAATTAATGTCATAAAGTCACATTCCCCGGTCTCATTTTGGCCTCCATTTTGTGTTGTAAGTTGAAAGATGGACACTGTCTAAGCTACCGTCATGTCAACTGCCTGTCACCTCTTTAGTTCTACCCAAAAATCTAAATAATAATAAGACTGATGGACATGAGGTTAGTTTTTGTCATTTCGTTCATGTTTTTATTTATTTAAAGGTCCTATATTACACAACGTTGACTTGCTACCTCCTCAAAAACAGACCTGGAGTTGTGTTTTGTTTCATTCACACATTTGAGCAACACTTTATTATTAGTCTGTGTTTCATTCCACATTTGAGCAACACTTTATTATTAGTCTGTCTACGTCTCCAAAGCTCAAAACGCTCTGTTCCACCTTCTGATGTCATGAAGCGGTCGTTCTCAAGTTAACAGCTCCTTTTACCTTTTGTTCAGTAGAGATTTGCTATTCTAAATTGTCCAAATGATTCTAGCGAAGGCGTGTGGAGTTTAAAAACACAGTGGAGCACCTCCTGTATTACCACATGACATCACAAGGTGGAACAGAGTGTTTTCTGTTTGAGAGAAGAACTCATATGCCTAAATATGCAGGGTTTGTGTTTTAAAATAAGGGTTCGCTCACACTAACCCAATTGAACCGTGCCCAGGCTCCAAAACTCACGGTGAAGTTTTGAAGCCTCGTCTCTTGTTGTCTCCCTCCTCGACGCTTTTGTTTAATCCATAAACTCACAGAGAAGTGTATCACAGCAGGACTCATATCTGACCCACTGTTTAAGAGATACTTCTGCCGCTGGTTCGGTTGTGCAGGTGTGAGCGTGGGCCATAGAACCTTACGACACGTTTCAAAAGGCCTCGTGTGAGTGTGACCTAAAACACAACTCCAGGTACGTTTGTGATGAGGAACCAACATTATAACATCGATCAAATAGTGTAATATGGGCCCTTTAACCTTTATTTAACCAGCAAAGTCATACTGAGATCGCTTTTTCAAGGGAGCCCTCGTCAGGAGGCATCAACAGCGCCCACAGACCAAAGATTTCAGATTAAAGATTCAGATTAAGACCATATCAAATGTTAGAAGGAGAAACAGGTCCAGGTCTTTCAGAAAGTTGTCCACATGAGGCAGAGGGTGAGTTTATTCTGTTCAATGTTTACTCAACCTAAACAATACAGAGATTTATTCAGGGCCATTTAACACAAAAAGTCCAATCTCTTCCTTCAAACTCCGGCATCTGCTCCAAACCACAGGCTTTTACCAACAGAGGACTGGCTGAAGACCTCTCCATTAAAAAGACCCAAGGTGATCTCTGCCTACGACTGCCTGCGACTGGATCTCCATCTTGATAATGTAACCAGAATGATAAGTGGTTGAAAAACATGGAAAAGAACCGAAAAGTTGGTTCCAAAGTAAATTTACTTTGGCCAAAACTTGGTGGATCAACAAAGCCAACGCCAGCATTACAAAACAGGTCTATTATTACCAAGAACGTGTCCAAAACAGCGCTGTTCAACTTCTGAAAAATCAACCGAATCAATGTGTTTACTCGGGGTTTACTGGTGAAACCTTGAGTCAACAATCATTATATTAATTACTAAATACGATCTCATTTCGAGCTGCACGATCTGGGAAAAAAAAAAATCTTTCGTTTCTGACAAGATTTGCGTTTTAGTTTTGGGATTCTGTTCCAAGTTCACATTTCAAACGTCCAGAATAATTGACAAAAAGACTGAAATCTGAACTGATAAACTAATAAAAGATTTCAGAACATGTTTGTACAGATCTAAACTACAGGGTGAGCAGTTCTTTTTTTTTTAGGTTTTTTTAGGTTTTTTTTTTTATGCAGAATAAAACAGGAGATTTAGCTAATGGAGGAAATGATGGTACTTTAACATTTTCAGCCTTTGTGATTTTCGGCGGTTCAAATTGTGACTTTGATTCGATTACGATGAATTGTGCAGCTCTACTAAGGTCCCTGCACCAAAACGAGAGGAATACAGGAGTGGAAGGGAGAGAGGGAGAATGAGAAAGAGGGTCGAGTGAGAGAGTGAAAGAGAGACAAAGAGGAAGAGACAGAGAGAGTGAGAGGAAAGGAGAGGGGGAGAGACAGGGAGAGAATGAGAGAGAGAATCGTGCAGCTCTACTAAGGTGCCTGCACCAAAATGAGAAAAATAGAATGGAGTGGAGGGGAGAGAGAGGGAGAGAGGGAGAATGAGAAAGAGGGGGAGAGAGGGAGAACGAGAAAGAGAGGGAGAGAGAGAGAAAAAGAGACAGAGAGAGAGAATAAATAAGAGGGAGAGCGAGAGAGCGAAAGAGCGAGAGAGAGAGAGAGAGAGAAAAGAGACAGAGAGAGAGAATAAATAAGAGGGAGAGCGAGAGAGCGAAAGAGCGAGAGAGAGAGAGAGAGAGAGAGAGAGAAAAACAAAGAGACTGTGCGAGTGAGAGGAAAAGACAGAGGGGGAGAGAGGGAGAGAGAGAGGGAGGGAGGGAGGGAGGGAGGGAGAGAGAGAGAGAGATAATCTTAAAGTTCTACTAAGGTCCCTGCACCAAAACGGGAGAAACAAAGAGGCGTGGAGGGGAGAGAAAGAGAGAAAGAGAAAGAGAAAGAGAAAGAGAGAGAGAGAGAGAGAGAGGGAAAAGAGAGAGAGGGGAAATAATTAAAATGTTAAAATGTTAAAATATCCTGGTTGAGTCCTGGTTGAGTCCTGGTTCAGCCCAGTGCTTAACTACAGGGTTAGCAGTTTTTATGCTGAATATGACAGAAAATGTTGTAGTTCGTGGAGAAAATTATATACTTTTATTAATTTATACGCCTTTTGCGATTTCCTAATTGCAAGTGATTTTTTTTTTTCATTCCCTCCCCCCTCCCGCCCTCAAATACTGGGCAAACACGTCATGAACGCTTCCCAAAATTCAGGAGCTACAACAAGTTAAACTCCTCTCCTCTTCCCTCTCTCTCTCTTTCTGTCTCCTCCCTCGCTTTCTAACGCCCTGCCCGTCTCACCCTCTGCTGAGTGAGTGTATCCGGGAGCAGGCGGCTGATAACCTTTGACCTTTGGCACAGACCGGTCCTGACGGCGGTGTTTGGATGCGGCCGGATCAAAACCGGTGCGTGTGCTTTGGGTCACACATTAACCAGGGCCAACGATAAGGCGAACACTACTGAACTCTACAAGGCCTGAGCAGGTCTCACACAAGGATCTTATCAGCAGAGAGAGTGAAAGCCTCAGATTGTGATGTGGACACTGTGGTGAAATCTGCAAACAGAAACCAGTGACGGATTTTAGGAATGAATGTGGATTAAAAATAAAAGAAAAAGAAAATAATAGAATAAACATTAAAGAGGAGGTATTACACAAAATCAACTACCGCATTATAACATTGTTCTGTCATCAAAAACATGTCTGGAGAGGTTTTAGGTTGGCAGTACGATACTGTCCAAGGCTCCGCCCACAGTGTCACCCACGCTCCTGTGCAGCCATTTTCACAAATATACAAAAACATGACACAAAACTGTACACTACAACTTCACAAACCCGATGTGATGTGCAGTAGTTTCATTAGTGGGATGCAGGCGATTGTGTTGTGACAGCGCTCTGAAGGGGGAGGGGCTTAGCACGTCAAAAAGTTCGGCGAATACAGCATTTTCAAAAGAATAAAAGTCAACATGGTGGTCTAAACAGAAGCGTAATATCCCCTCTTTAAAAACAAAATGAAGGACAATAGTACAAGAATCACTATAATATAATGATTTGCTGTTGGCTACCACTCTTTAGTCAATCAATGGGACGCGTGTCTTGCCAAAAGACACAATGGCAGGATGGACAATCAAATGAAACCAGCAACATAACTGCTACTAACACACTGGATCCAAACAGTGAGGGAGGGAGTTTCTGGGTTATCCATGGGATTTAGAAAAAAATAAATAAAAATTAGTACCATTGCCATAGCTATTAATTTAAAACATTTTTTTTTTTAATGGTAGAAAATCCTCAAAATGCCACTTATAACAGAACACTGAAACCCAATGAATACGTATGATTCAGTTGGATTTCTTTGAACAGTATATTGAAAAAAATGCAGGCAGGTCTAAGAACCAAAGAGCAGTGAATGGAGGGCTAAGAGATGTTCAAGGGCTTCTAGTAATTTAGCATTAGCACTAAGACTTTGCTAATATAACTGCTAATAAAACACGATTTGGCTGTTTCTTACCCAGTGCAGTTGAACGCCTCTTCTAGTCTGCGCCTAATGTAAACTGGACTGTGCTGTTACATGCGGAGTTTATCACAGCACATACAGACTAGAGATCGACTGATATGGGTTTTTTCATGACCAATGGCGATGCCGCTTGTTTAGAATCCAGAGCAGTTGATGGCCGTTAAGGTCTGCTGATATTTTTAGGCCGATATGTAAAGTCAATTTGGGTCATTTCCTGCCATTTCTGTAATTTAAATTTAGTGCAAAGTCATCCACAAGCTACATTACATTAACCTCTGTCCCTGTGTGGTTCAGTGTGTACATTACCT
>KN486649.1:9215-24869 GCA_000787095.1 Periophthalmodon schlosseri
CATGCCAAGCACAAAACAAGTGCGTCATATCATTATACACCAAAGAGTCTCAAGTATATGACATTACAGTGGTTTTTAATGTAATTTTTAAATCAATTTGTGGGAAAGATTATCTGAGAATCAACCAAGTTTACTTTTACACTGAAGGCTGAGCTACTACTGAGTTATATAGACAAACAAAACAGACAAAATGAGTTTTGCCAGATTCAAAAATGGTTTTATTTAGAATTCTTGGATGACATTTTTGAAAGTTGTAATCAGACTTTTTTTTTTCTCATCTTAATGGAAAACAGAAATGTACTTTGTTCACTTTTATGAAAACTGACACGTATTCAACTTCATAAAAACTACTAAAACTTTACTGAATTCAACTTTATGAAAACTGAAATGTACTGAATACAACTTTATGAATAATGAAAAAAAACGTACACATACACACAAGCTTTATTAATAGAAAAATGCACAATTACATTTTACATTACATTTATACCGTTTTCCTTACTCACTCTCTTTCACATACAAACACGCACACACACACAACCACACACACATAAACACATAAACACACACACATGTGATGAACCAGTCCGTGCCAGCCTGCGTGTTATCACTGTAATCATATCTCCATTCCCATAGTGTGCAGTGATTACAGTGATTAGCTCATTATTTAAGAGTTTCATGCTCGGGCTTTTTCAAATCTATCATGAGATCATAACATGGACTTCTCCTGTGACAGTGTCTAAATGAGCTATGCGTTTTTGATTGGGAACGCTGTAACGGTGAGTGTGAGCAGGCATTTCAGACTGCTATTATGACTGAACAGAGTGGTGAAAATTAGAATTAGACTATATTTAAATTTTCAGGTAAACTTCTCATGAGATTTTTAGTAATGCTGATTTTATTTTTAAATCAATTATGAAATGGGACAAACAGGCATGGTGATATATCTCCCAGCTTGTATGGGGTATTTCAAGTTTGCATGTTCTCCCTGTGTCTGCGTGCGTCCTCTCTGGGTAACCTGGATTTGCATGTTAATTTATACCTCACCCTTTGGTAAATGTGCTTTTGTTCTTTTTTGTTTATTTCATTTAATTTGTCTAATAATAAAAAAGTTAATATTTGAACAAGAAGCTAACACATGAACAATAACTAAAATCTTCCAGCTAGGTAATCCTGACCAAGATCCGAGCCCAAGACCTTGAGTAAAGTGTCCTCTGCTCCTGACAGTCTGACCCAGCAGCAGGTGTTGATATATGGGGACAATAAAGTCTTCCTTAGCTTAAAATGTTCTTAGAGTTTGCAAGAGGTGGTGGTGAACTTATCCTACATCAGACTTTTCTGCTGTCAGAGGCACAGGTTGTAAATTTGTCCTTGAAATGAGTTTCAAGCAGGGATGGGTGATAAACTGGTGTTAATATCTCAAAGATCCCAATAACACATTCGGAGAAGCCGATTTGCACTTGGTCTGATTTACATTAGGCGCAGTCTAGGAGAGGCGCTCAACTGCACGGGGTAACAAATAACCAGGAAAATAATAGACATAAGTTTGAAACATAGACTGTATATATAAATGGACATAGCTAACCTGCTAGCTAGCCATTCCAAATAGGAAGTGAGCATGGCCACTCTTCTGGGTCCAGCGACTCTGGCTCTATTTCACTTTCTATTGAATAACTTTCGCCCCTCTCTCTGTAACTGTTGCTGTCATTTTGGTCTTAAAATGTTTGTATTAACCCGCTCTGCATGATCCTGGTATTTTTATTTGGCTGTTTTGCCCATAATCAAGATATTAATATGAATTCATTAACAGACCAATGAGGCGCCTTCTTCTAGTGTTAGGTTTGATTGACAGCGTAGCTAAGCACCCACCCTCTGCTAAACCAGTGGTGCACGCAGGAAGGGGCATTACTTTTAACAGCCTGGCTCCGGATTGGCTCTTTGGTTGCTATGATACTCACGGTCGGAATTCCAAATATGGAACTCTGCTCCAAATGCCCCCCTATAACTGCTCTAGCCTCGGTGAGCTTCATTTCACTGGAGCCGAACGCTATGGGTGACTTCATGTCCACTTCTTTATACAGTCTATGGTTTGGACGTTTACTCGCTCATTGTAGATCAACTTCAGAGCTTCAGTGTATAGCTCTGGTTTGTCTAAAGGAGAGCAAATAACATTTCTGTTGCATATCTGAAAGTCAACGTAAATAAGATGTTGGTTATGTATTTCTGCCAAAAGCCTGATTATATATATGATAATCATTTTTATTAGTAATTATAGCTGCAAACTTATTGTGTTTATGCAAACTTACTACAAACACCCAAATGCCTTGTAGCCCCCATTCTCACCTATCAGGTTCTTTAACCTGCATGTAGACAGAGAAAAGAGTGGTCTGACAGGTTTGGGGGCAAAGACAATTTGAATTTGGTTGATTGGCACACTTGGATTTCTCTGTGCATGTAAACGTAATGAGTATAAGACAAATCAGATCAGATACCAGTTTCAAACAAACATTTGAATTAATTGTCTGTGTAATTCCTCAGTGGTCCAGGTATGATCCACAGCAAATTAAAAATATCTGAATTCATTATTGCACTCACTCATCTGTCAATCAAACCCTGTACACCAAAAGGACCTTGAGTATTTGTACCTTAAGTGGTCTCGCAATGCATTTCTATAGCTTTCATTATAGTGGCTGAAAACCCCGCCAGCTCACCCTGATATTAGTGTGGCTCTTGCATGCGCTCTTACCAAGAATTACCAGTCCAACATTTACGAAGAAAAATGTCACTGGATTGTAATAATTTGCACATACGTAAATTCTGTGTTTTTGCCTTTAAAAGCTTTCTAATTCTTGTGTTTGAAGTTCCCAATGGTCACCTGCCAAACCAAATGAGCGCTTGTACCAGTTTGACAAGGCTGTGAATGGTTTTAGTATAAAAATAAAACACCAATTTAAGCCGCCAGAGTCTTTAAAATGCATAAAGATCATCTGTTAGTTCTAGATTAATATTATCTTGTCCTATTACTTAAAGGGCCCATATTGCGCAATTTTCTGATCTGTGTTATAATGTTGTTTCCTCATCACAAACGTACCTGGAAGTTGTGTTTTGTTTCATTCACACATGTTTAACACACAAACCCCTTAGATAATTTCAGCCCTGGAATTGCCAATCTCTACTGAACAAAAGGTGAAAGGTAGCTGTTAATTTGAAAACTACTGGCTCATGACATCACAAGGTGGAACAGAGCATTTTGAGCTTTGGAGATATAGACAGACAAGATTACTTACGTGTGAATGAAACAAACCACAACTCCAGATATGTTTTTGATGAGGTAACATCATTATAACATGGCTTAAAGCTCACATGAGTCAATTATGCATAAAGTAGGACCTTTAAATAATGTGACAATTGATTGAGTGGAATGTGTGTGTTAAGTAATTTATGTTTTTTGTTGGTGACAAAACCAATCAAAGACAAAGGATCAAACTGCTAACCAGCCTCATTTCAACTAGGCATTAGGTGTCTTGCTCAAGATCACAACAAGTATGTTCTTTCGGGCAAGATTTCAACCAGCAGGAAATAGCAATAATCTTTAAAATTTTAATGGTGACTATATGTCGACTATATGTGTTTTATCCCCAGCAATAATACCAACGTTAGACTGGTCACTTCATTAGACTAGAAGTAACAAAACTGTTATAATAATGCAATAGTCTTAGATCCTATATTACACAAAATGGATTCTTGTGAGCTTTAAGTCATGTTATAATATTATTACCTCCTCAAAAACATACCTGGAATTGTGTTTTATTATTAGTCTGTCTCTATCTTCAAAGCTCAAAATGCTCTGTTCCACCTTGGTAGTTTTCAGGTTGACAGCTACCTTTTACCTTTTGTTTAGTAGAGATAGGTGATTCCAGGGCTGAAATGGTCCAAAGGATTCTAGTGAAGGTGTATGGAGTTTAAAAACACAGTGGAGCACTTCCTGTATTACCACATGACATCACAAGGTAGAGTGTCTGAGAGAAGAACTCAGCCTAAATATGCAGGGTTTGTGTGTTAAACGTGTGAATGAAACAAAACACAACTCCAGGTATGTTTGCGATGAGGAAACAACATTATAACACAGGTCAGAGAATAGCCTAATGTGGGCACTTTAATAAAATCCTATTCTAGGTGCTAAAAGTTGCTTTACAATTTTGTGCATTATTCATTCATAAAATACTATTGTAGCCATAACTGCCCTGGGGTAGACTGACAGAAGCGAGGCTCCCAAACTACACCATCTGCCCCTTTCAACCACCACCAATCACTCACACACCACATTCATACTAGGCAAGGTGGATGCCATGTCTTGCCTAAGGACACAACAACAGTTTGCAGTAGAATCACTGTTGAGCCACTGGCTCTTGGATTTCCCAGCAGTCTCCCAAGCACTAACCAGGCCCAACCCTGCTTAGCTTCTGAGATAGCAACTTTTCATTTTATTTTGTGTTCTATTCCCTGGCCTAAGCTTGGTCCATGTTCTCTACTTGTTCTGTTTAGTCTCTCCATCTGAGCCACCCACTTTGAAGAGGCAGCCCCATCTCGCTAGTAGTGTTGTGCTTTAGTAAGTGCTTGTTGTTTCAGTCTGGGAGCGTTTGTGTTATCGAGCCTATCTGAAAGCTGTTTACCCTCCGGCGCGCTGAATTTCCCAGCTGATTGTGGTCATCGGGGCCCAGACAGTGACATGGTGCTTGTGTACATCTGTGTATATTTGCGTGTCTGCATCATTCCCAGGAACAGAGAACGGGAGATGCATATACTGAAGTTGGTCCGAATCTGAAGTGTCCAGTTTTCAAGCCCAAACAACATACAGATGGTCTAAGTTAGGTCATTAGGTCAAGACTACTACTTAATGCATCCAGCCCACTTTTTAATGCATCACACAAGTTTAGCCAGACATGTGAAAAAAAAAAAAGAACAAATAGGACCTTAGACTTAAAGCTGTGTTCTACCTGTTTCTATTGTATGTGTATAGATGTAAATAGTGTAAATTAATGAAATGTTATTTTGCATAAATCAGTAGCGTGTGGTGACTTTTATGGGTAGGCAAGTAGACTTGGGGTGGACATCAGTATTTAGTCAATAACACCACTTTTAATACAAACTAATAGCAAATGAGTGTATTTATTTGACATTTTGACTTTGACATTTTGACCTTTAATTACTGCCAACAGATAGATAATGATGCATGTTTAGTGCTTGATGTCAAATTTAAATTGGCACGTTCATTATATTCAATAAAATAATATTGTATTCATAATGTATAATAAATGTAGTTTTGTATAGCTGATTGCTATGGCAACGGTGCCAATATTTCATCATCAAGTAACCCACAGATTTGGCTCACAACTTCTCACACCGATGGATATGCAGGCACACAACGATAGCTCGAGTACTTTCAGCATGAAGCCCTGGTACCTGTACACGTCTGAGGATAGAGCCCACCTCTACGATGAGGACTTCAACCTGCAGGCTCTGCTCTGCCCCACGCCAACAGGGGACAATCAACAGCCCAAGGGGACCCAACTGGTGTCTCTGAACATCCAGGACCCCTCAAACCCAGAGGAACCAAGTCCGGTCCAGGTAGTAACACCCCTGAACAAGAGCCGAGCTCGCAGATCAGGTCCAAATGAACCAATCATTGGACCGCAAGCTCAAGACTCAGGAGAGGATTGACCAAGAGAAAGACTTGGAGATCCAAAAGCTCACTGATGCCCTTCAAAAGACGGACAAAAAACTCCAAGATCTCACTAATTTCCATCATGAGAGCAGATCCCTGCACATAAAGACCATACAGTAGCTGGTGGGGGTGAAACAGGAGCTTGACAACATCAAAAAAGTCACAACAAAAAAGAACGTGGCAGACTTGGAGTTGCAACAAGTCACTGCTTTGCTCCAGAAGACAGAGAAGGAGATGGATGCCCACATCAGTGCACATAAACAGATCAGAAACCTGTACATCAGCGCAGGACAGGAGAATGTGCAGCTCAAACAGGAGCTCCGCAACGGCAAAAACATTATAGCAAAAATGAATGCAACAGAGTTGGAGCTGCACAAAGTCAAGGACAAGCTCCAAAAGACAGAGAAAAACATGGATGACTTCACCAGAGTACATAACAACATCAGAAACCATTTTCACAGATCACTGAGCGACAAAACAGAGCTTAAACAAGAACTGGCCATCGCCAAAAGGGCCATGGAAACAATGAGCAATACACTTAAAGAGCAGGACATTGTAATCACTGCACTGAAACACCAAGGCTGGACCGATCCAGAGGACTGCAGCTGTGAAGGGACAGTCCAGTGCACGAGCGGCAAAACCAGGGCCACCAAGCAGTGATGGACAACAAAACATCATTGGTGGTGGTGAGGAGATGCCCAGAAAGGTGAACGAGCTATCTTCAAAGCTGCAGTCGTCCAAGAAGGAGAAGGAGGAGAAAGAGAAGAAGGTTCTTCTTCTGTCCGAAGACAGAAGAAGAATCTGGTGTCTGCTCTTAAGAAAAGTGAGGAACAAAGAGCCCAGCAATCTGCTCAACTGAAAAGATGAGTGGAGGCTGTGGAGGAGTGCAGGCTTTACCAGCGCTAAGGCACCTCCAAAAATGACCCTTTACCCTGCATTAAAACAAAATAAAACTCATAGTTTTAAATATCTGTTATTTGTGTTTTATTGTTTTACAAGTAAAAATCTGATTTGCTGCCAGCCATAAAACTGGTCACTATTACGCAGGATATTGGTGAAATCAACCAGGTTTCTTAGTAGTAGCAAGAAGTGGGTGTAGTAGTAGTAGTAGTACTGGCAAAGTAGTCAAACATTTACCATGAAGAAAAACAAACCATGTTATAGTTCCTGAGGCCTGGTATTAGAATGGTCCCCAGGATAGAAGATAAGTGCTTTAATTAAACCAGTCAGGTCTTTTTAGACTTTTTTGTTTGCCAGATCCAGCTATTAAAAAGGATGGACACAGAAGCCAAAACCTTATAACAGCCACAAGACTTTTAAATGGGTCATCAATTTGGCAATGTCATTTTGTACCAGTGGTGGAAGAAGTACAGTTTTGTTTTTTGAGCAAAAAAATACTCAAGTAAAAGTGTCACATGGAAAAGTCTACTTAAGTAATAGTATTAAAGTACCTATTTAAGTGTACTTAAAGAGTGATTTTAGATTTTAAGCACTTCTTGCCTTGATTGCCCTGACCGCACCCCACTGGCATAAATCTGTAAACATTTGTCCTTTTGAGCTCGAAAAGGTTATCAAAATTGCATCAAAATTGTTACGCATCATAAGAAGAAAGAAGAAGAAAACTGTGAGAAAACCAAGCTGTTTACAATTAGTTTCACAAAGTCAGTATCGTCTGTTCATTTCTGCTACTTTCCAGCTTAGATCGCTTAACGCCTATAATGTATTTCGCCTCATGTCTTAATTTGAAGTAATCATCCTAGTACATGCACTGCCAGTCACATGTCGCCAGCTTTGGGTCGCATATAGAGTACGCAATTAAACCCGGAACACTCAAAGGGTTAAACCTGCTTCTCTGCTGAAGGTCCTAATTGTAGACAGAGTTAACTGTGGTAATAATAGACTGTGGCGGACATTTTGATTGACGCTTGGTGTTGATGGACATGGTAGAATGGTAAGTGTCCAGGCCGGGCTGTGGAGCGGAGGAGGGAGTCTGGCACTGATGGTGGATAGCATGCTGGGAGCTGTCAGTCACATGGCTCATGTGATCACTGTCCATAGAAAGCGGTTACATTAGAGGAGATTAGGGGAGCTGTGACTTACGGTAACACGCACAAGTGGAGCTGGCTGAATAGATAGATTGTAGCATGACTATTATCAACAGAACTCTCGGCTATACATTGCAGTGAATGTCAGTTGAATCCTTTGAAAGTGTATGCACTTTAAAAACACTGTTATTCTTTTTAAACAGTTTGCAGTGGTCCAAAAGTTCCAAAGTTATTCCTCACTTACCTTATGCATTCGGAGCATCTTAATTAGTCATCACAATAAGTTTATAAGTGCTTTTCGCAACTCTCAGAGACCAGTGTGTAGTTTTGCCGTGATGTTGAGGTAACAGCTAGCAAGCTAACGTGCACTTCCTGATTATTGGACTATAAAATACTTTCTAATTAGATGCAGACAGCACACAGTGGACTTATTTGGACCTCAAGAGCTGCTTATATAATATATATGTACTGAAGCAAAACAAATTTAGCTCAAACACATGGGAAAAATCAGGTACAGGGTCTTTAATACATAATCAAACCTGCACAAATGCATGGTTAAAAACATGATTTATTTATTAAAACTAAACTTCTTCAGGACAGTATCTCAGGTGTGTGAGAGTAAAAAGGCCCCCTCGTCCCGATTTATAATGCCTTGGGTACTATAACTATAAACTGCTGTCACAGCCACATCACATGACCACTCTGAGGAAGAGCACTAGTGAGCAGTTGGGTATGACAACAAACTAAACCTTGGTCTGAAAAAAATATTGTATTAAAATTATTTAACAGAAGAACAGATGGACCTCATTGGACTAAAGGTTAAGTACATTTTATAACTATTCAGGAAAGGTCCAACTCTGACCAATTTATGTGATTACTTTCCTGTTCAAATTAGTATTTAGTTTCAGTTTATGAACCCTTAAAAGTATACACAAAAATCTAATCACAGATATATTCTTTCATTTAAACGCAATTACATTTTATACTACCAGACAAAAGACATAAAGCTTGAATAAGAAACATATTATACTGTTTCACGGCTTACTACACTACTACATATTTTGCTAACAACTGTATTCCCTCACCATACCTATTAAAACAGTCAAAATACAATACATTTTTCAAACCTTAACATACCTCTCTGAAATAGTTCTATTCATAACATCTGCTGTGTCCAATGAGTTTTTTCTTTAAGGTTAGGCTGGAGTAACAATGTGGGAGTGATTGCAGCATCTGGTGTTTTTTGTGCAGTGTAAAGTGCATTTGAAAGGTTAAATCTACCCAAAATGAGAGCAAGAGTCTACTACTTTTAGAGAGATTTACAATATCTTTTTCCAATGCTCACCGAAAAGCCATTCTCAACTGGGGCCACAATGTGTAACCCAGAGCACACTGCTGTTAGAATCTCATCTCACTTTGAATAACGTAGTGCAGAAAGAGGTGAATATTTTCTAAACGACTCTCTTGGCTGTTTGATAGTTAACAGTTGATGGGTTATTTTTCTGTACTTTATTAAAAATGCTTGTTGAAGATTTTAAAAACAAAACAACAAATGTCACTTTAATAATTCATTTTTAAATTTTTAAATTAAATTCAAATTGCACTTTAGATTCAGATGTGATTAATGCTGTGTTCATGTGGTCCTCAGGAACTCGGGAAAATGTTTTACCAAGTTAAAAAATGCACATGAACGCTCTCACAAGTTGGAAAAACTACTCAGCAACTCGGGCCAAAACCTTCTGCCCGACTTCCACAGTCAGTCAGTTATCCATATTATAAGAGAAACAGATCTGCACAAGAACGACTCAACACTACAGTTGTTTAATTAATTACGATGTAACACTAACTAACCATTTGGAACATCATTCAGTAATCACATGGATGCATTTTTTTTTTTACCACTAGCACAGCTTTAGAACAGCTTTTTTAGACAGAGAAGTAAAGCAGTGGGGGACCATCCTTGCACTCACATGGCTCTTCCTTATAAATTTAACAGATAAACTGTTTTATAATTACATAAAGTAGCAGCAAAGTTTTGCTTTTACAATACACTTTCTAGACTCTTTTAAAAAAAAGTTTGGTACTGCTGCTCAAATTTTTACATTAGTAATGTTAATATGGCGAGATAAGAGATACTTTATTTGTCCTACAGCAGGGATAATTACAGCATTGCAACAGAAACGTACAGCAGCAGTAAAATAACTAAAAGTATCCAAAATATTAGATCAGATAGACAAATAGTTGAATCTAATCCAGGAACATTTGTTAACCACTCTGCCAATAAGTTTTTCTCCATTCTTGTGTCTGAAAAATCCGAAAGGGTAAAGTAAGAAGTTGCAATAAAGTTGTACTAAACATTTTGTCCCTTCTTCCAAATACATCCTGTGTCTCTCTGACCCCTAGTTTAGCCGCGGAGATGATGCTAACCTTGGCAGTGTGCGTTGTTGGATGCATCCCTCAGTACAGATCTTTAGTAGCCTTGAGACATGCTAACACGTTTGATTTGAAATGACAGTAAACTTAAACGACCACATACCACTGTCTGCACTGATGGATCCACACCTGTTTGTCTGCTCAACCAAATGTGTTGGCATTTATAAAGCATGTTTGGTGACGTTCCATGTTTTAGCTTGACTGCTAATGTCCAGATGTTAATTTTATTGAACCCTAGTTCAATATTTTATTGTATTCTTTTTTTTTTTCTTCACAGCTTCATTCAGTTGGTTCTGTTCACGTAGCTGACATGTTCTTTATTTATTGATGACCAATGATAAACAAACTGACATACTTACAAACTTACAAACAACAAATGACACTGAATGTGAGAGCGTGAATCAAATACATAAATTAGAGAGAATAAACAACAATATTATATTCATTAAAGTTTTGTAGCATGTTAACATCTGTCATTGTATTATTGTTGTTGACACATTTTAAGGATTTAAATTTAAATTTAATTTGAAAAGACAGTAGAGGGGCTGAGATTTCAGGATCTTGAACTAGAATGTTAGTCAGGAGTATTTCCCTGAAGGATTATCTTATTGTGCATGTTTTTGGTTGATGGAGAAACTGGTATCCCCTAATCTGGTTGACGCCAGATTCATATGTATAACCCTCTGAATTGAGTGCTACACACTATCAATCTGGGATGGCTCTTGTTGAAAGCAATCAGAAAACACGAAAGGTCATGATGAATATTTGAATCTGATTGGTCGAAGCGTCACAACAGCGGAACAAATCAAAAAGTTAAACTTTTGTTGTCTAGTTGAGAGAAAAGCACAGACATCTTTCCTGTCCACAAATGCACATAGCTCTAAAATAAGCTGAAGTACGTCTGTCGGCGTCGCTATGTTTGTTTTGGTTCACCTTTAGCTTCCACACAAACTTCAATGCTGCTCTGTGATTGGTCCGCCAGCAAATTTGTACCTTACAGTGGGAGTATGTCAAGATGGATTCTTTTCAGTTTGTGAACTCACAAATATCGCAAGAATACATCTTGATCCATGTGCAAGGTTAGGTATCTCCTATTTGAAAGTAAAAACATTTAATTATATCATCCACTACTGACCACTTTTCTTGCTCTAACTGCCCCAATACAAGTAGAGATAGACTGTTGATGGCTGACCGCAGCAGAGCTGAAATGTGAATGCTCTGAAGACCCCAGTGGCCGTAGAATTGATGTCACTGCCTGTCCAGAGCACACTGTGACTAAATGAATACTTCATGGTCCATTTAGCAGTGGGACATCCCACTACTGGGTTTAGTCATTTAGCAGTGTTCAAAGATTATTACATAAAATGAAAAAAAAAAGAAACAAATCTGATAGATATGAAAGTTGACCTGGATTAGCATGAGAAATATTTGCTGTTTATTAATATTTGAATAACTGCACGTCATTAGTTTGTTCTATAAGAAATGCCAAATTGAGTGAGTTGGAATCAGGCACAGAATTATGCACCAGTTTAAAAAAAGTGTGAATACGCAATTTGTGACTCACTGTTAGTAGAACTTTATAGAGATAACAAACTTATTCTCTGGAAGTAAGTGGAGCTGTGTTAGTTCAAGGATTCAGTTATCAAATAAAAAGTCTATTTCATATGTGTGTGTAGTCACTGCACAGGTATTACCAGGTAGCCATTGGTCAAGTACTAGCTTGTATTTGGTCTTGTGAATTAACTATATTTTCAGCACTCATCATCATCATCACTTACTACAAGAACTTGAACCGATCATTTTCTTTCCCATTTCAATTCTCAAATATAGTGTCAAATAAGCCTGAATTGTCCTCCTTGTGTTACTGTGAATGCGCTAGTGATGGGACTTTCGGCTCCTTTGTGGGATCCAAATCTTTTGGATCTGTTCATTTCAAAGAGCCGTTCAAAACACTGGCTCTATGACAGAAGCCAATGTGAGAACTCATTTTATCTACAAAATGACCAAGACTCAGAAATGATTCAAACTGAGAGTGGGAGTGTGTTTACCCTTTGAAATGATGCATAATCTAAATAAAAACTACTTGCACTACAATAATAATAATTTAAAAACTAACTGCTATTATGATGCCAAATATGTTTTTTGTTCCCAAAGCTCTCACTCTTGTTGCCTGCTCTGCTTCTGTGCTGATTCTTGTGTTGGTTCAGCGTTAATCAGTATAAAAATGCATACAAATTAGAAACAAAAACATTTGGTTCCTTTACAAAATTAGATCCGGTTCCAACCATTCACTTTAAAGAACTGTTCAGAAGAGCCGACTTGCGCTTTTCCCTCATTGACCAAAAACATAGCTTACTGTATGTACACATCACTGTATATGCTGTGGTATCTCCCGCTGTCTAATACTTAGCTGAAATCTAGCTCTTTGTTCAAAAATTGTCAAGTTTGTATTTGTCAAACTGAACTGCAGCACAACTGTGAGAATAATCAGAAGAATATTTTCAAAACCAAAATCTGGCTATTACAACTCGCGCTCGGGCTGATGAAACACAAACTCCTCGCATCTTGCTACATGTCAGCTACACATATTTACCAGCTTTGTGCCTCCTCACTGTTCTATTGCATGGCTTGTTTTTATGGCAAAGTTGCGTGGGGTAAAACTATCTTCTTCTCATCCTCAGCTGATCAAAACCTCCAATTTGACACATGCTTGCATACGCACACACACGCAGGCTCACGTGCTGGGTTAGTTAGCCCTGCAGCGCTATGTTTAGCTGCTAGGAGCTGCCTGGCTGTCCCCCCTACCTGTCACAAGCTAGCTCCTCTCCCACTCACACATGCATAAGGGAGAATACAGCCAACAGTAAGGCTTTGTAAGGGCTTTGAATGACTGCTATAAGGTTACCCACACAACCATAGACACATTTCACTAGTTTTTTCCCCATCCCTATTCTAATTGGTGCAATGTGACACTAGCTTTTCGCGCAGAGTGAAAAGAGGTGGGCTCACTGGGCAACCTTGAATGAGTGAGATTTGACCTACATTGATACACATGTTTTGGTTTTGACTGTTTGTGGATTTGACAGCCTTCCATCCATGTAATGGAATAAATATGTATGAGGAAAGTGTCAGAGCAACATAACAGCTGCATATTCAGATCAGAAAATTTGACAGTGAGTTATGGTCGTGGCAAAACTACTTGTACAATGCCTTGTTAGAATTTCAGTTTTTAGTTTTATTTTATTTTTAAAATCATTTGAAACTGGCTACGGTATTTTATTTTGAGATATTTCCACTGCAAAGATTATGGAGTGTAGCTGGTATTTTGCTGCATAACTTCTGCTGCATATGAATAATTCTTTGATACGCTCAAATAGCAGGTGGATTGATATCAAATATTGTTATAGACGAGACTGAGGTATCGATTACAGTTTTAGTCTGTTTTAGAAATTCATTGCTTATATTTTAGGGGTATGGGTGGGGTAGAGGAGTTTCCATGCATTTTAATACAAATCGGATCAATATTGCGATACTTCCCATAGTAATGCTTGGTATTGGATCGAAACGAAAATCCCTGGTGCCATCCATCACTATTAAATACCCACAGTTTAATTGCCTTTGATTGCGTTGTAAATTGTTTCTATTATTTTTGCCCATCTAATCTGTATTTATTTTTCTAGCATTCATTCATTCTCTTCTTCAGTAGCAAATGATACCTCGTGATCATTGCGGCACTAGCTTACAGACTACTTTGCATAGCTTAACCTTTAGCACAGGCCAATTATTTAGAGTAGCTGGAGGATTGTCTCCCCCTTTTCCCGCCATCAACACTTGTTAATATGTCTCAGTTTGCAGTAAATTGCTCTTACTAGGTTATGGCTGTTACATCTCTTGCCTTATAATTACTGGAGCTACTGTAAAATATTGTTCTTTACTTCTTTACCTTGACCTTCTTGACCTTGACATTCTTTCTATGGCTTTCGCAGGTTTTTCAGATTGCCTACATCATAATAAAAGCTGCGAACTCCCCACGCCCAGGTAAGTCTATACTCAAAAGTAAATTATATTATAATATTAATATTAATATTATTCATCTTTTTATCTTTAATTTATTTTTCATATACGGTATATATATTTTATGATTAACTTTTTTTCTGCCATCTGAAGAAAAATGTTTTGTCATGCATTTTCATTTTGACCTATCATTGCTCTACATCGATTGTTGTCAACACATCACACATTTGGAAGCTGCTGATCATCACTTCTTTATCCATACTTCATATTTCTGCATCCCTCAGGAAACTGGATCCTGGAGCGTTCAATCGATGGTGTGACCTTTGAACCCTGGCAGTACTACGCCATCACAGACACTGAGTGCCTGACGCGCTTCAACATCTCCCCCCGCACCGGCATCCCCTCCTACACCCGGGACGACGAAGTGATCTGCACCTCCTTTTACTCCAAGATCCACCCTCTGGAGAATGGAGAGGTAACATACATTTGCTACATATTAATTATTATATGTCTTATCCAAAAAGAACATATTGTGCTTCATTGAAATACCTTTGCAGTGGTATTTCACGATTTGTAACTTTGCTTGGAAATTATGTTCTTTTGTAGCAGTTTCAGTTTCCTTCAACGTTTTGCTTAGGTCTCTCTGCTGGAAATAGTGAGGACTGCCAAATTAGCAGCAGGGCTATTGTTGACATGATGCTAACAAATAGATATTTTATACTGAAAGCAATGTAAGCGCTGAAACAAGCGTTGAGTAGAAATTCATTGGGACCTATGGAGGCAATAGCATTAAAGAAGCACTGTATACATTTACTGTTGGTGATTTATTGCTAAAAAATACCTTGGAGGAAAATGCATTCTACTCTCACTTCTCCACAGATCTGTAACTTGACCTGGGTGGCATCACGTGCTTGTCTCCATGGAGATAAGTTTAATGCCATACTGTTGAACATGCTAGGCAAAGTAATATATCCATAAAGACAAGCAGGTGATGGACCCTCCAACAGAAAAGTCACATAATGCACCTTTAAACTGCATAGTTGCATTATTTTTGGTCAATGGTGAATGTGATCAGGGCAAAACTAATAACTGGTAGTCCATTCATGTGTTTTCGCCTAAACAAAACTCTATATACTTAGCATGTTACAGTGATGATGCATTGAAGCTACTAGTTTACATAAGACACACATTGGTATCTGGCTGTTTACTGTTATTCCTCTTTGATCAGTTGCGTACATGATTGCTCAGACACCCGCTGGCTTTCTTAACTGACATTAATGAAGAGAAAAACAAACTGCCCATGCACCGGCGTATATCATCTAATTATTGAAGCCTAAATGCGCGCACCGCGACCATGCTTTTTGAGGAGAGGAGCGGTGGATGAGGGGGTGTGAGCTGGGGATGTCAAGAGCTGCCGCCTGACTTGTCTGCTTCTGT
>KN486650.1:8450-32751 GCA_000787095.1 Periophthalmodon schlosseri
GTTTTCAGTTTGAGAGAAGAACTCAGCCTAAATCTGCAGGGTTTGTGTGTTAAACATGTGCGAATGAAACAAAAACACAACTCAGGTCGGTTTGTGACGAGGAAACATCAGAACAGATCAGAAAACGGCGTCATATGGTCCGTTTAAAAACACCTAACGTGATTTTTCTCTGCTATTTTTTACAGGAAAGAAATCAGTCAGATCATGAAGAGCTCGTACCTCCGCGGTCTCAACATGGCGTCTTTCTTTGCCAGCAGCAAGATCATCGTATTCTTCACGTTCACCGTTTACGCTCTCCTGGGGAACGCCATAACGGCCAGCAGCGTGTTTGTGACCGTGTCTTTGTATGGGACCATCAAACTCACCGTGACCCTGTTCTTCCCTCTGGCTGTGGAGAAGCTCTCGGAGACACGAGTCAGCATCTCCAGGATTAGAGTAAGTGTTTGTTTTGGTAGGCTTTTGTGTATCTAAGATCAAATCCTCACCTGCGGTAAGGACACCCCTGGGGCGCGCGAGCGTGTTCTTACTTGAGTTATTTATTTATTAATTATAACGTTTGGGGGAAAGTTCCTTGTTGAAATATTTTAAGATTAAAACAAAGTGTCGTTTCCTCGTCTCAAACAGACCTGGAGTGGCGTTTTGTTTCATTCACATGTTTAACACACAAACCCTGCGGATTTACAGAGTTCTTCTCTCAAACTTCTCTCTGTTCCACCTTGTGATGTCATGTGGTGATACAGGAAGTGCTCCACTGTGTTTTTAAACTCCACACACCTTCACTAGAATCATTTGGATCATTTCAGCTCTGGAATTTCCAGTCTCTACTGAACTAAAGGTAAAAGGAGCTGTTAACATGAAAAGTACTGCTTCATGACATCACAAGGTGGAACAGAGCGTTTTGAGCTTTGGAGATGTAGACAGACTAATAATAAAGTGTTACTCAAACATGGTGGAACAGACGTTTTGAGCTTTGGAGATGTAGACAGACTAATAATAAAGTGTTACTCAAACATGTGAATGAAACAAAACACAACTCCAGGTCTGTTTTTGAGGAGTAACATCTTTAAAACATGACTTAAAGCTCACGAGAGTCCATTTTGTGTCATGTAGGACCTTTTTAAAAACATTTAAAGGTAGACTGTGGAACTGTGGAACTTCTCTTGTGGAGGGCACATCGTCTGCTTGTCTCCATGGAGATTTTAATGCCATACTGTGGAACATTCTAGGCAAGGCAGTAACAATTGTTTCTTTTATTGCACCTACTGAATTACAGATATTTGCATTGCTCTCTCCACATATCTAATCTCTAACGTGGCCTGTTGGTGTCACCCGCTAGTCTCCATGGAGATGGATCAGTTTAATGCCATACTGTGATATTCTAGCTCCACCAGAGAAGTTCCATTTCACCATGTTGTTGTTGTGCTGTAAATTACTAGCGGTGCTGCTGTTTTAGATGTTTAACTCTATGATAACGTGTTGCGCTCGCTCAGAACTACCTGCTGCTGGACGAGGTGGAACGAAACGAGGTTGTTCTCTCCGCAGAAGACGCTGAACCCTCCGTGGAGCTTCACGACGTCACCTGCTACTGGGATAAGGTCAGGAGCAACACTTTGGCTTCTGTGTCCCGCGATGGGTTTAAAGTGACGCTGGTCTGGTCTCCGTGTTTGTGCGCAGAGTCTGGACGCTCCGTCGCTCCAGAACGTTTCCGTCGCAGTGAAGCCCCATCAGCTGCTGGCCGTCATTGGGCCTGTGGGAGCGGGGAAGGTACACGCACATACATCTGTTCAAAGGTGGAAATGAGTTTAATAGAGAACTGAGGGACCGATCACACATGTGGCCTTCAGATTGTAGATTGTGACGCCATCGTACTCCCAGGTGGGAAACGAGATTAGAATAGAGATTATATCGACACACCTCGTACGGTTTTCTACATGAAGCGTCCTGCCTTTCCTTCCAACTAATTTCCAACGTTTTCTACGCCTCTATAATGTTATGAAACCGGTAATACAGACAGACGCAGATCTAACCCACAGCTTGTGTTTCTAGTCGTCTTTGCTCAGCGCCGTTTTGGGGGAACTTCCTCGTGACTCCGGAGTGTTGAAGGTCAAAGGTCAGCTGACGTACGCCTCTCAGCAGCCCTGGGTCTTTCCTGGAACCATTCGCAGCAACATCCTGTTTGGAAAAGACCTGAACCCTCAGAAGTACGAGAGGGTCCTCAAGGCCTGTGCACTTAAGAGGGTAAGACACTGCTCCAGACACTCCACTCTGTTTATTTTTGATTTAACGCCTTGTTTACATCTTTGTTTATTGTTTTTAGGACCTGGAGCTGCTCCCTGATGGAGACTTGACGTTAATTGGCGACAGAGGTGCCACTCTGAGCGGAGGGCAGAAGGCACGGGTCAACCTGGCCAGGTATTTTACCACTCTATACCGCAACGCCGACGTCTTCTGACCCCATCTGACACCACTTTCTTCTGGCCTCACAGAACGCACTGACCCCCACCTGACCCCCCCCCGACTCCCCCGTCTGCCATTTCCTAAAGAGATTTCAGCCTGGTTTTATGCTCAGAGTGAACCAATCAGAGCTTTATTCTGTGCTTTTTAAATTTTTTTCGCCACAAGTAGAGACGGCTGCTAGAGTACTACTTTTTTTTTTTTTTTTCATTTAGAAAAGTTTCTAGATGTCAATCTGTATGATCTTGTAATCTTATAAAAATAAAAAACAATAGCAATAACCTACTGCTGAAGCCAATTTGAATGTTTTGACTGAATAAATCCAGAACAGGCAAAGCGAAAGTGCTGTTCTAATATTATGTTTATTAAAAGTCTTGTGTTTATTTCTTTGTTTGTCGTTGCTGGTCGTGTTTGTAGAGCCGTGTATCAGGACGCAGACGTCTACCTCCTGGACGACCCTTTAAGTGCTGTAGACGCAGAGGTTGGAAAGTTCCTGTTTGATCAGTGAGTTCCTCGTCTGTTTTGAACCTTCTGTTCTGATAATGCTTATGTGATGCCAGTGTTGCTAATGTTGCTAATGTTGCTAATGTTGCTAATGTTGCTAATGTTCGCCCGGGCAGCTGTATCCGAGGTTTACTCAAGAACAAGTGCCGCATCCTGGTCACTCACCAGCTGCAGTATCTGAAAGGAGCCGACCACATCGTCGTTCTGAAGGAGGTCTGTGTGCTGTTAGCTTTATTTTCATCTCATTTATCTTTGCTACTTCTGAATTTGGCCACACAATGGGCTCTGTGCACATCAACAGGCGAGCTAGCTCACTGCGTCTTAAAGCTAACAGTCACTTTATTAAAATCAGAAAACATAAAATAAAGAACTTATTAAAATTCAACTTAATTAAAATAAAGACAACCTGATTATTTTTATATGTAGAATACTTCAGTTTGTGGTGGTGGTTTAATATTTATTATTCCTCAAAGTTAGCATTAGGATTAGCATTAGCATTAGCATTGAGACACAAACATGTCTCTTTCTAAACACAGAAGTGTCTCTGGTGAAGTTTTAATTTTTTGTGTAGCGTTTAACATGTTGTCAGTGACATCCACCCGCAGCTCCCTGTGCACTGTCTGACCCTAACCCCCTGACCTCTGACCCCTGACCCCTAACCCACCTGCAGCTCCCTGTCCACTGTCTGACCCTAACCTCTGACCCCTGACCCCTAACCCACCCGCAGCTCCCTGTCCACTGCCTGATCTTTAAATATTTATTCATTTTAGTCTGACTCGGCAAAAACCTCAGAGATAAAACTGGACAGGAAGTAGTGACGCTGACAGTGAGGTTGGGGGCGCTGTTGTGCACAGAGCCTATTATGATTAATTGCAATGCACCAAAATGTTTAATTTCTGCAGATGAGACAGACTTGTTCTGAAAAGTTTGAGTTTGACAGAGAAGAACTTCAGTTTAAGAGGAGATGAAACATTAACTGTGTTTTAAAGTGCACTTGAACTGATTCTTGATTTTAACCATAGACTGTTTATATAAATGGACATGGCTAACCTGCGAGCTGCCGTTCCAAACAGGAAGTGATCATGGGCGCACTTCCAGCTCCAATTCACTTTCTGTGTAAAAACTCCGCCCCTCTCTCTGTACCTGCTGCTGACTCGTCATTTTGGTCTTAAACGTTCGTATTAACCCTCTACATGATCCTGGGGTTTTAATTTTGCTACTGTGTCCGGTTCATTTCGAGCTGAACGCTGTGGGTGACGTCACACTCACTCCACTCAGTCCATTTCATTATCTTAAATTCATAGACTGTATAATAATTGTAAATCTTCTCAATCAAAAAAAAATGCAACTGTATATATAATGTGTGCTGGTTAATTCCACCATTCAGAATGGGACTGAGTGAAAGAGATATTCAAGTGAACCGTTTGTGTGGCAGGGTCGCATTATGGCTCAGGGAACATACCAAGGCCTGACCAGGTCCGGGTTTGACGTCGCGTCTTTGCCGAACGGCGACGAGGAGCTGTGGCCTCGTGCCGTCGAGCCAGACAAACCTTCCATCAGGAGTAGAACCACGAACCATTCGTACAACTCCCACAGCAGCCTCCTCCAGCAGGACGGCCACGAGCTCCCAGTAAGTGCATTTTAAAAGGTGTCCTGGGTCACGTTTGTCCGAGGGCCGCACAATTGATTTATTTATCTTTCTATCGTTCTTTCTGTAATGAGACCTAATTGAGAACTTAGACTCTTTCATGGCGCCCTGTTGAAAATAGAGAAAAAATATATACAAAAAAACAAACCAAATACCTGCATAGGTCCATTTAAATCATTAAAAACAGAAACGGATGTGATTATAAATGTTTCTCTCCACATTATTAAAGTGCTGCAGTGGCTCTGTCCTTCAAATTTATTGCATTTTTATGAAGCAAAATAACTAAAAGCTTTTTTTTCCCACCCATTTCAGTTCTAGTGCAGACAGTTTTTAGACGGAGACAATCATGAGATCCTGGATTAAGAGTTGTTCTCCACCTCTGCTCTTTCCCGTCTTTCCTCCTCTCTTTTCTCCTTTCTCTCTCCCTTTCGTCCCTCACTCCTCTCTCCCCCTCTCCCTCCCTCTCTCTTCCTCCTAGTGCAGGTATTGATTCTGCAAAAGAACAAATTGTCCATCACTTTGGACCTTAACAAACGTGTTGTGAAATGCACTGAATTCTTCTAATAGTCAAACTGATCAGCCTCAGTCGCTCCTGGACATTTGAACAAAACCGTCCTGTGATTCTAATCCTGCTTGAAGGTCCTTATGACTCTATGTTCTTATCTCTGTTCTAATGTTTCCTCATCACAAACAGACCTGCAGTTGTTTTGTTTTTCTCCCAAACAGAAAACACTCTGTTCCACCTTGTGATGTCATGTGATAATACAGGAAGTGCTTTACTGTGTTTTCAAACTCCACACACCTTCACTAGAATCACTTGGAATGTTTTCAGATCTCTACTGAACAAAAAGTAAAAGATACCCGTTAAATTGAAAACCACCACTTCATGACGTCACAAGGTGGAACAGAGCAATTTACTAATAATAAAGTGTGACTCAAACATGTGCGAATGCAACAAAACACAACTCCAGGTGTGTTTTTGAGGAGGGAACAGCTTTAGAACACGACTTAAACCTCACGCGAGTCAGTTTTGTGTCATATAAGACCTGATTTTTGTTCTTTTGTCCAGACCGAAACCGTTCACACCGTCACAGAGGAAACGCGCGTGGAGGGTAACGTTAGCGGTGACGTTTACGTGCGCTACTTCACCGCAGGCTGTAGTCGCCTGGCTCTGCTCGCCATCGTCCTGCTCAGTGCCGTAGCCGAGGTAAGGCCGATGTTACACAACTGCAGTACGTGTTGAGTGAGTCTGCATAGTTTCCACTGTGTGTCCCCAGGCCGCGTACATCCTACAGGACTGGTGGCTCGTGTACTGGTGAGTGCGGCGTATATATTATAACGTTAAAAGTGCAGTGTGGAACTTCTCTGCTGGAGCGTACGCCATGTGCTTGTCTCCATGGAGATGTTGTTGGTTTGTTTTAAATGTTCTGCTGTATGGTTTTTTAAAATACCTTGGTAATCATGCATTTTTTCCAGACTGTTGTAGACGGATTACCTTAATGCCATACTGTGGAGCATTCCAAGCAAAGCAACAGCATCTCTGTGGATACAAGCTTCAGAAAGCATCAGAAAAGTCACACGGTGCACGTTTTTAATATACAGTAAAAGGTTTGGGTTCATGTTTCGTGTTTCTACAGGTCAAATCGACAAGTCACCAACAACACAACTGAAATCATTAGAAATCTCCACAATGAAACGTCCTCCCTCAAAGACCCAAATCTGAACTTCTACCTCGGCGTCTACTCAGGTTACAGCTCTTAGTCTGTCACGTGGACGTACTGTTGTCTGTATAAACTAAACCTCTCCTAAGAAGGCCTCGTGTTTCCGTTCCAGGTTTGACCATAGCTGCTGTTGTGTTTGGATACTCCAGGAGTTTAGTGATCTTCCACGGCCTGGTCCGATCCTCCCAGAGTCTCCATAACGACATGTTCAGTGCCGTCCTCCGCTCACCCGTGCGATTTTTTGACGTCAACCCCATCGGTTTGTTGGTTTATTCTGAGACGCTAACCTCACACATGTTGCTTTAATAGCTACGGATTAATGGTATGTTTTTTTTTCTCTTTTGCAGGACGAATTCTGAATCGATTTTCCAAAGACATCGGCCAAATGGACTCGTTGTTGCCCATAACGTTTGTGGATTTTTATCAGGTACACGAAACCTTTACCAAAATGCATTGACTTCAGCTTGTTTTTAGACTATGGAGGTAAAAATCACACTACGGAAGCCACCAAAGCCTTCACTCTGTAGCTTCATCACTGTCTTATTTCCATCCAAGCCTCTTCTAACGTCTAAACATGGCCGCCCATTGAAGTCAACGGGTCGTGCTCAATGGCGCATGTCGCGAGTTTAGCCTTTAGCAGCTAGGTACATCCCGCCCCGCTCTGCCTATGGACCGGGTGCAGTTGAGCTTCCCGCATGAGACTTTGAGCGACGAGAGCGAGCGGCGCGGCCACGAAGGAGGCAAGGGAATAATAAATAAATTATAAATTATAATGTTTGTGCTTCCAGGAGCTTCTGAACCATGTGCTAAACCTTCACGACAGTTTGGCTCGTTTACATCGCTCACATGCTCGTTCATGTCGTACTACGTGATCGCTCTAACCAATCAACGCTTGCGTGGTCGCTCTAACCAATCAACGCTTGAGCTTAGCTAGAGCCGACATAGAGCGTAGCCGAAGCTAACGATTAAAAAAGTTTAAGACAACAGATGGATTTTAAGCTGAGAAAAGGTTAGAGCTGAAAATGGGTAAAAATCCCCACAAAAGTTGACCTTTGTGAAAGTTGTAGGTGCCCCGTCTGTCCCCGTCTGTCCCCGTCTGTCCCCGTCTGTCCCCGTCTGTCCTTTCTGGGCAGGAGGGGTTTCTTCGTTGCAGTACCAATGAGTGGCCACTAGTCCAACTCGAGACAGCTCTAAGCAGCAGGACCCTCTCCAGTTATTTTAATAGATCCATGTTTCCATCTCAAATTCATACATTTCTTCATTATTAGCAGCACCCAGACTATGGAACAGCGCCCTCTGCCTGTCAGTTCCTCTGAGTATTTTACACAGTTTTAGACTAGACTGAAAACCACCTCTTCTCCCTGGCATTTAATATAGAACGGCAGGGACATGCCTATAAATAAAAGGCTTCATTATTGTCCTACACAAAGTTTTGAAACAGTTTTTGTGCTTTTAAGATTTCCAAAATACAACATTTTGAGCGGTGACTATCTCATTTGTAATATTTGAGTCTTAACTTGTGTGTTTGCGTTTTAAAGTTGTTTTTACAGAACGTCGGGGTCATCGCCGTAGCCGCCTCCGTGATCCCGCTCATCCTTATTCCAGTCCTGTTTCTTCTTCTACTGTTTTTGTATTTAAGGCGTTTCTACCTCCAGACGTCGCGGGATATTAAACGCCTCGAGGCTACCAGTGAGTGTGTTTGCTTTCCCCGCTGCAGCTTCCTCTCTGAAAAATACAAAATACTTTACCTCGATTAACCCCGATGTCCTTCCAGCCCGGAGCCCCGTGTTCTCCCACCTGTCCTCGTCTCTTCAGGGTTTGTGGACGATCCGAGCGTTCAAAGCCGGCGACAGGTTACAGACGCAGTTTGATACGTATCAGGATGTGCACTCATGTTAGTTAACTTCTTAATGGGCTCTGCGCACAACAGCGCCCCCAGCCTCACTGTTAGTGTCACTACTTCCTGTCCAGTTTTATCTGAGGTCTTTGCCGAGTCACGCTAAAATGAATAAATATTTAAAGACGAGGCAGTGGACAGGGAGCTGCGGGTAGGTTAGGGTCAGAGGTCAGGGGTTAGGGTCACACCGTGGACAGGGAGCTGCGAGTGGACGTCACTGACAACATGTTAAACACTACACAAATAAAATGAATACTTGACCAGAGATGCTAGAGAGTGGTTCTGTCTCAATGCTAATGCTAATGCTAACTTTGAGGCATAATAAATATTAAAACAATGCCGCAAACAAGCATTCTACATATAAAAATAATTGGTTAGTCTTTATTTTAATTACTTTGAATTTTAATAGGTTGTTTATGTTTTGCTAATTTAATAAAAGTGACTGTTAGCTTTGAGACACAGTGAGCTAGCTAGCGTGCTGCTGTGCATAGAGCCTATTAACTGTAGCACAAAATACCATCAACAAAAACAGAAATATTGATATACTTTTTATTTTTTTTAGCGACGTGGTTCTTGTTCTTGATGACGTCCCGGTGGTTCGCTCTGCGGCTCGATGGGATTTGCTCAATATTCATCACCCTAACTGCATTTGGCTGTATTTTACTGAGAAACGGTGAGAAAAACACACATTCTGTTCAACTGTACAAGTATTTCACAACACAAGGGTCCATCACCTCGTTGCTTGTTGCTTTCTCTGGAATGTTCCACAGTATGGCATTAAAGCGCCCATATGACACTATTCTCTGATCTGTTCTAATGTTTCCTCATGACAAACAGACCTGGAGTTGTGTTTTGTTTCATTCACACATGTTTAACACACACAACCTGCATATTTACGCTGAGTTCTTCACTCAAACTGAAAACACTCTGTTCCACCTTGTGACGTCATCATGTGGTAATACAGGAAGTGCTCCACTGTGTTTTTAAACTCCACACACCTTCACTAGAATCATTTAGTTCAGTAGAGATGGGCAATTCCAGGGCTGTTTAGTTCAGTGAGATGGGCAATTCCAGGGCTGAAATGTTCCAAAGGTAAAAAGGAGCTGTTAACTTAAAGTACCACTACATGACATCACAAGGTGGAAGTGAGCATTTTGAGCTTTGGAGATGTACAGACTAGGAGGTAACAGCATTAGAACATGGATTAAAGCTCACGAGTCCATTTAGTGTGATATAGGACCTTTAAACTCCTTGGCATTTCTTTTAATTAACAGCCATACTGTGGAACATTCCAGGAAAAGCTTTAACATCTCCGTAGAAAAAAGCAGGTGACAGAAAAGTTCCATAGTGCACCTTTTAAAAGCGTTAATGTTCTTGTCGTTAGGGCTGCACGCTGGAGAGGTGGGCCTGGTGCTGACCTACGCCGTGACCCTGGTGGGCAACTTTCAGTGGACGGTCAGACAAAGTGCAGAAGTGGAGAACATGGTCTGACCTCGGCTCTCGTTTAAAGTTTATTCTAAGAAAGGCATTTCTGCAGCGACTTGTACAAAGAACCGTTTGTTCTCCCAGATGACCTCCGTGGAGAGAGTGGTGGAGTACACGGAGCTGGAGAGCGAGGCGCCGTGGGAGACCGACAAGAAGCCGCCTCCCGATTGGCCAAAGCAGGGCGCCGTGACGTTCAGCGAAGTGAACTTCCGCTACAGCGACGACGGGCCCCTCGTGTTGAAAGACCTGAGCTTCAGCCTGGAGCCCGGTGAAAAGGTGAGGCTGTAGTGACATAACAAACTCGTGTGTGTGTGTGTCAGCGTTTGGTTATGACTGTTGTTGCATTTGTGCATAATCCTAAGACGTAGTACTTCTATTGTGTCTGTGATTATGAACAGTTGTTGTATTAGAAAACTGAAACCATAAATAGACAGAGACAGTTTTGATTCTAAGTGATATTTACAGTACTTTTTAATTTTTGTATTGCCTTATGCTTTGGTTGGGACCTAACTAAATACATGTACTTAGAATAAATATTCAGAATACTCATTTTGAGTAACTGTATTCTGGTACAGTTACTCTTTCATTTGGTGATACTCGAAGTACAGTTACTTTTCTAAATTAAAATGAACGTATGGAGGTACTTCATGGAATTTAGGCTTTGAACTGCACAGTATGAGTGAGAGAAAAAAAACACAGCTCTTGCAGTGTGTGTGTGTGTGTGTATTTTTTTCTTTCTCTATTTGGACATAAATTAACGCAGAAGGAACAGTGACAAAAGTAAAGCTGTTTGTGTAAAAGTATTTCATTACAGTGAAAAAACATGGCATCATTAGAGTTGCATTATGAGTCTACAGAATGCAGTGCTCTGATTGGACCATTCACCAGAATATGTAACAAAATACATTTTAATTTGGATATTCGCCTTATTCCGAAAGTTACCGTGGGTTCCGCCATCGTCGTTTGGGTTGTATTATTTTGCATGGGGCCTATCTTGACGGTAAATAAGTTCTAAAGGGACAGAGCCGTTTTAACTCCTCCCAGAGAGAAAGGAGACAGTGTCGACTTGTTGGTCTCATTAACACAGAACGTTTTACACAAACCGACACTACTTTGGAGAATTAGAGAAAAGTTTTGCCCCGAAAATCTGACATTGAAATGAGTGGGAATCTGGCTTAACCGGAACAGCCACCACAAAGACAGTGCGGTTTAGAAGGATTCAGAGCCAGAAGTGGGCGGGGTCGAATGAGGTGACTTCAATATTCTTTAACTAAATACATTTTCAAAGTATGAAATTCTTAACATAATTAATCAATTAACAATTAATTTAGTTTACTTTTTGTAGTATAAATTAAACAAATTCTAGCTTTTAAAATATTCAGTCGTCTTTGGTCACGTCCTCGTCTTAAACTTGTTGCGTTCTTCAGGTCGGGATCGTGGGGAGGACCGGGGCCGGGAAGAGCTCTCTGGTGTCTGCGCTGTTTCGCCTTTCGGAGCCAAAGGGAAAGATTTACATCGATGGGGTCCTGACGTCAGAGCTCGGCCTGCACCACCTGCGCCAGAAGATGTCCATCATTCCTCAGGTTTGAACTCTGCTGCGTCAGGCAAACGAACAGCACGGGTCTGTGTGGGGTTTATTATAATTAAGTCTTAAAATGAACTTGTTTCCAGGACCCGGTGCTGTTTAGCGACACTGTGAGGAAGAATTTGGACCCGTTCTGCCAACACGCTGACGCAGACTTGTGGAACGCTTTGGAAGAGGTGAGCTTCAGTCTTTTATCATTTCACTCACAACGACCACGCCACAACAACGAGATAAGAAACCATACACTGCTCCAAATTCGCGGCTGTAACTGCTCTGGCCTCGACGAGCTTCTTTTGACTTCTTTATACAGAGTTCCATATTTGGAATTCTGACCACGAGTGTCATAGCAACCAAAGAGCCAATCCAGAGCGAGGCTGTTGAAGGTAACGCCCCTTCCCGCCCGCACCACTAGTTTAGCAGCGAGCGAACGGGCGCTTAGCAACGCTGTCAATCAGACCTGTTGCTAACGCTAGCGGGAGCGACCTCGGGGAAAGAAGGCGCCTGATTTGTCTGTTATTAATGTTCATATGTTGATTTACAGACACAATAGTGAAATAAAAACCCCAGGATCATGTAGAGGGGGCCTCCCATCCCCCCGTAGATGGTTTGGTCTTCGGGCTGAAAGGTTGAACTAGCGAGACGGGGAGGGAGGGGTCGAGAGAGCGGAGTCGGACTGTGTTGCCGGGACAGACTTGTATAAATAGGGCTTCTGGGTAATTGGAGGTGTGGCTGAGGTGAGCAGAAGGAGGTGGAGGCGAGGTCCTGCTCCTGCTGCTGAATCTGTCAATCATATAAACTCAATTTGTGGTGGTTGGAGTTGACGTCGTGTCTTAAAATGCCTCACGCCTGATGTTACACACTTGGCGACCTTTTTGTCCCTGAGCTGTTGACGGTTAGAAACCTCCTCTTCAGGTTTGACCGCTTTAACACTCCCAGGTCTCACTGGTCAAAGCGCTCACAGGGCCAGCATTTCAAACTGAAATATTGACGTTTTAGCAACACTTTTTGTCAGTTTTAAAAGTCAGGAAGAATCAGAGTGTTACGAAATGGAACTGTGCATGAAGCCCTAATTCAAGTCACAACAAAAACATTGAGAAATTGCCGTTACCAAATGATTTCACATGTTAAGAGTGATTTGAGTTCTCCACTTCGCCTGGAGCAAAGTCGCTGTTGTTACTTTTCCTTTTTCAACAATAATATGATTTATATCAATGCTTGTTTTTTGTATTTGTAGAAAAAAGTGTGAAATTGTGCAGAGTAAATGATGAGTTATACAGGCCACTCCTTAAATATCAGACTGTGAAGAGAAAAGCCCCAAGTCACAGCTACTGTTTTAATCAAAGCAAAATGGGCTCAAATTGTATAATTGTTTGTATTTTAAAGAACGTGTTCTCTGCCCCGTCTAATCTATAGTCCTCAGAGCCATTTTAAGCCAAATTTGTAATACATCTCTGAAACTTGAACTACAAAGATGGATATTTGGTTTGTAAACATGTTTTTCTGGACATGACTTGAAGCACAGCTCTTCAGCCTCGGTTCTGTGCCTTTTAAAATCTTCATATTTCTCCATGACAATAGAATTAACACAGTAATTACCTAATTCTGGTTTGTTGTTTTGGTGCGGTGTGTGGGAATGTGTCTAAATGTGTGTTTATTTGTTCGCGTCGCTATGGCGCCTTGACCTCACTCCTGTGCCTTTGTGCAGGTGCAGTTGAAGACTGTGGTGGAGGAGCTTCCTGGTCGTCTGGAGACGGTCCTGGCCGAGTCCGGCTCTAACTTCAGTGTGGGGCAGAGGCAGCTCGTGTGTTTGGCTCGAGCTGTTCTCAGGAAGAACCGCATCCTGGTCATCGACGAGGCCACGGCCAACGTGGACCCGAGGTACCGGCCCCCCTGCACCCCCCCGCGTGACACAGAACATTTTTGTGCCAGGGGATATTAAAGATACTCTACGTAACTGTTCTGGTGGAGGGTCACTCCACAGAGCACCTGTGTTTATATGAAAAATATACATCAAATAGGGCCGATAGCAAGGAAATGGATTATATTGCCAGGAGTTGACAGACATGGTTTGAACTTTAATTTTCTTGCCAAATCTTTTCTTTACTTAACTTTAATCATGATTGACGCTGTAGCTTTAATCCCTAAACAACAGTTAAAGGTGGAGTGTTGGGAAAAACATCGCACCTAATTATTCTCATTTGTCAGTTGTCTTTTGTAGAAATGAGGCTTTGAAGTTTCAGTTAAACCAAATCCCTTAATGGTGTAAGATTAGTTTCAACATTAACGCGCCAATTTGTTTGTTTGTTTTTTTTCCAGGACAGATGAGCTGATCCAAAAAACCATACGACAGAAGTTTAAAGCCTGTACAGTCGTCACGATCGCCCACCGCCTCAACACGATCATCGACAGTGACCGAATATTAGTGAGTAACTCGTTTGTACATTCACTTGTGATTGTTTTATTTTAAACATCATTAATGCCACAGAGATTACAGCATGTGTCTAAATATGGCTCTTTAACCCTTTAAGGTCCTGGACAATGGCGCGATCCAGGAGTTAGACCGTCCCGTCGCTCTCCTCCAGGCCACGGGGGGCGCCTTCTTTAAGATGGTCCAGCAGCTCGGTCAGGCTGAAGCGGACGCTCTCCTCGAGTCGGCCAGACGGGTGAGTCAAAGGTCACGCGAACTTTGACCCGGTAGTGCTTTAGCGTAACCCCCGGTCTTCTCGTGCAGGCTGAACACCTAGAGCGCCCCCAGGCTGTCGGCTGAATGACCACACGCTTCTTTGTGAGTACTGCATTCTTTTGTAATAGGAGAACACGGCTAAACTTGCAAAAATAGTGTATGACGTGATCAAAGGCACTAGTGGAATTATGAACGGAACAATAAATAGTGTACTAAACCAGCAGCGTCGCAAACCAGACGGAACAAGACCAGTGTCTAGTTTCACGTCTGCAGTCCTGAAGGCAGACAGCAGGGGGCAGTCCCTGCACACAGTCTTTATAGTGCCGTTTCAAAGATGACGAGGCTCCCGTCTTCTGTCTCTGCGTGTCCGTTTGAAATGTTTGGACGACTCCTTTTGTTGTAGGCCTGAAAGGGAAACAAAGGCGTTAGAGCTGACTCATGTTTTCAGTCGTCCTAAAGCCTCTGCTGGACTTTAATACTCATTAGTATAACTGAATGGACCTGTTGTTTTGGTCAGCTTTCCTCCTGGGGCAAAGTCCAGACCTCATTATCCTCAAAATGAGTGGGGGTTGATAATGGAGGTGTAGCTATTCTCCCCAAATCGTTTACACCCCGATTTAAACACAGTCTGTAGGATAATTTAGTTTAAATCATGTCTCAAAATTGTGAGATCTGGATTTTGGCCCAGAAGTAAAAGGACCAAACCAACAAATGCTGCCATTCACCATAAACTATGGGCAGCAGACTTCAGCCCCATTATCTGTGTGATCCCTCGCAAAAGAAGAATAAAATCTGTCAACTGGACAAACACGGTTTGGCTGCTCATCCAAGGCCACTTGTTCAGTTCTGGTCACTGCCTTAGCTCCTCCCTTCAGACAGATATAACTCCACTGAAACTAAAAGCACCTATTGTTTACAGTTTCTGGTTGTAGGCTTGGTCTATTTACTCCAAGTGTGCACTGTGCCTGAGTCCTAATTAGCATAGTCATTCAGGCCCCTAATGAGTGATTTCACACCCATTAGCATCCTGGGTAGCCCCATTGTTTTGCTATGAGTCTGAGAATGGAGTTATGTTGTTTGTGGCCCCCGTTCCTGTTCAAGGAAGGATTGTCCTTCCTAACAAATGGCTTCTTTAACTCCCCTCTCAAAAAAATGGTTTGAGAGGAGAGTTAAAGAAGCTATTTGTTAGGAAGGACAATCCTTCCTTGAACAGGAACCTGGGCCTTCAACATCTATAACTCCGTTCTCAGACCCATAGCAAAACAAAGCCATGGTGGCTAGCGCCATTTTTTTTAAATAGGTGTGAAATCACTCATTAGGGGCCTGAATGACTATGCTAAGTAGGACTCACAGTCGCTCACAGTGCACACTTGGAGTAAATAGACCAAGCCTACAACCAGAAACTGTAAACAATAGGTGTTTTTAGTTTCAGTGGAGTTATATCTGTCTGAAGGGAGGAGCTAAGGCAGTGACCAGAACTGAACAAGCGGCTTGTAGGAGTGAAGACGTTTGACTGCGCAGTTGACAGATTAAATCTTTCTTTAGATGTGGGAAATACTGCTATAAAAGGGTGTTCTAGTCTGTTGACCCTGCGCTCCCATTATCTCTGTATATTAAACAGGACACTGGTTATGAAACTGTATTTCAGTGTCGTGTTTAATAAACAGAGATAATGGGTCAGCAGAAAGTCCCTCATTATGTCTAAATACTTCGCTCTATGCCTTTCTAATCCTGGCTGACTGTAGGTGCGACGCTCACTCACCTGTTTAGCTGCTTCCAGTAACGCCAGTGCCTCCTGTTTGCCCGTCTGCTGCACCATTTTGTAGAAGATGCCGTCGTGGTCCTGTAGCAGAGCGTAGGGCTCGTCGTAGGCGCTGATTCGTCCGGCGTCTAGCACCTGCAAACACGTAAACGTTAACATGCCGCTTCTGTTTCAGGCGATTCACTGAGCCATGTGGACCCAGACAATCAGCGCCCTCTGCAGGTGGCTCAAGGAGTGACACAAACAGATCACAGTATTTTCCTAGTTTCAGCTGCATTTCACGCACAATAAAAGGTCCCATTTTTAAGCAGCCAGTGTTTTTTTTTTTTACTTTTGTATTTAAGAGTCATTAAACTGTCATGTTTAACTTAAACATTTTCAAATTATTGCCAGGTTTTTAATGAATGTGTCCTTTAAATTACTTTGTGCATTTTTGCAAAGGTAGATTACTGAATGTAATCCTTTTGAGAGTTGGATTTTCCAAACTCTTCAGGCCACATTTCACTGTAAATGATGAGAATAATCTGTCCTGTGTTTTTAAAGCCTAATACGATCTTCAAAATTGTGTCGAATCCTTCATTCTGTAGTTTTACTGAGTTAAAGGAATGAACCAAATTGCAAGTACTGTCCTTAGAGATTTAACCTACTTGATATTTTAAGCTCATTTTGAACTGGTTTAAGACTCAGGTGCCACTCACCAGGATGCGGTCGCTGTCGATGATGGTGTTGAGCCGATGAGCAATGGTGAGGACGGTGCACTCTTTAAACTTTTCTCGAATGGTCTGCTGGATCAGCTCGTCCGTCCTGCAGAACAAACATTCATCAGACATTTGGCAGAGGGACCAGGTGGTTTTGAGATTCAAGTCCTCAAACCAAAGTTCTGAGTACAGCTTGCATTTTTGTCATTTATATGCTTTTTAAACTAGATTGTACGACTAAGGAGCAAAGGATCATGGTCTATGTAGTTCTCTCTGTTTTAGCTGTTGCATCAAAACAATGTATTTCAGCAAGGGAGCTTCCGATCCAATTTATTATGACAACCCCAATATTATTGTAAGACACAACAGTATTTGACTTACTCAGCCCTGTGGTATTAAAAAAGCCCCGAGCTATTTACATTTAATATTTGAAGCAAGTTCAGTTTGGAGGAATAAATTAGACCTTTTTCGTGTCAAATGGCACCGAATCTTGTTCTTATTCAAACGTAAATGATTTAAACTTAAAATAAATTAAACCTTCTGCATCCTAATGATTCTTTTTCTGTTTAAAGTAAAAGGTTTTCTTTTTTTGACAATTGCCCAATGTCAGTTGTGTGGGTGGGTGCAGGGGGGAGGCGGGTGCGAGGCGTGTGGGTGCAGGGGGGCCGGTACCTCGGGTCCACGTTGGCCGTGGCCTCGTCGATGACCAGGATGCGGTTCTTCCTGAGAACAGCTCGAGCCAAACACACGAGCTGCCTCTGCCCCACACTGAAGTTAGAGCCGGACTCGGCCAGGACCGTCTCCAGACGACCAGGAAGCTCCTCCACCACAGTCTTCAACTGCACCTGCACAGCACACAACATGAGAATACACCAGGAGGAGATGAGAACACAGAGACGGGAAACACACAGAGACGGGGCCGGCTTTGGGGTCAGTGTTAGTGGGACAGTACCATTGGTGAGGCAAACGGCTCAACACTAGAATGACCCTGTTGCCGTGTTCCAGATGACATCACAATATTCTATAGGCCAATCAGATTTAATACAGACAGGAAAATAGTGAGTTTGCCGAGATTTGTTGGAACACAGTGAGTTCACTAGAAATGATCAGGTTCAACATTTGTGCGTTTACTTTTTGGATATTTCATGGCAAAGTGCAAATGTAATTAATGGGAAAAACCAGCTCTGGTCCCCACCTGGAACTATGACATCATCACATTATAGAACCTGAGGAGCGACAGAGGCGCTGGGCGTAAAGGTTCAACAGGTTCATTTGAATCTAAAGCCAACAGCTGAGCAGAGCACCAAGGCCATGGGAAAATTACAATTTAAATAAAACTTTTTAAGTAGTGGTGAAGGAAGAAGTGCTCCATTTTGGTGAGTATTTTTTGCTCCAGTATCTGTACTTTTACGTAAGTACATTTTTTCATATGATACTTTACTTTTTACTCTAAGTACGTTTTTTAAGCTAGCACTTTAATATTTTTAGTTAAGTAAAAGTATTTTACTACATTTAAAGCTTTATAAGACCTCAAAATCTGCGCAATTTTGATAAAGATTTGTGTTATATTTTGTCCAGATTTTTTTTCTGTTTTTTTGCTCAAATTATGAATGTGTTAAAAATAAACCCTCACACAAATAATAAAAATACTTTTACTTTCTACTACTCTACATTTTAGAACAGGACTGAAAAGTAAGATCCCTGCTCCCAAATGTACTAGTAATGTATCCACTGTATTATTTACGCAAGTATAGTAGAGTATATACAGATACCTAAAATTTATACTTTTGTTACATTCCACCTCTGATTGTAAGAGACCATTATTTAGACCATTGACCTTATTTGGCCTCACCTACTTTTGCCTCTAAAATGTGACTAAGTTACTTTGTCAGAGTTTTACAGTCGTCTCTGCTCCTCAAAACAACTGACCCTGTCCACTTTTCCCCATTTATAAATATTCTGAAGACTGGGATATTTCCCAACCAGGAACGATACAACACGTTTTTAAGTCCTGTCTGTATCAGAGATTATGATGAAGTTAAAAATGGTAAAAACGACTTCATAAATGATATAATAAACGTAAGAAGCCGGACCTCCTCGAGTGCCGTCCACAGCTGTTCGTCCGAGTGCTGGTTAAACGGGTCCAGGTTCTTCCTCATGGTGCCAGTGAACAGTACCGGGTCCTGTGGTCACAAATACAAACATTCATATTTAAACAGGGTTCCCACACTTCGCTTGAAATCATTTTCCAGGACCTTTCCCAGAACCTTTTCCAGGATTTTCCCAATTTTATAATCACGGCATCTATAAAAAACATTACCTGCTTTTTTTTCTACTAAAGATGTGGTCGAACTGTTCCACGTCTTACACTTGAAGGAAAACACACCAGTTCTATTCATGTGTTCATTTACTCGTTTATATTATATTTCACCAAAAATGTTCTTGTGTTAAAGCTGAAATTAGACGAGAACATATACGACCCCAAAAATATTCATAAAATAATGTGTTTTTAGTGTTAACCATGTCTTCTTATGATACTGTGGTTGCATTTATAAAATATGTGAACTAAAAAAATAACAGGGGGGTTTGGGTGTCCTCCCCCAAGAAATATTGTACAAAGTGTAATTTCCTGCATTTTAGTGAGTTTTAGAGGTTTTTCAAAATCCCAACTGCTGTTTTTTTTACTGTGACGTCACTAACAAGTCTCTATTACCTAATTAAACTACAGCAAAGCAAAAGGGTGGAGCCTTTTTCAAGGACAAAATACAAACATTTCCAGGACATTTGGCCCTTTCAGCAATTTTCCATGTGTTATCGATGTCTGATAAACAGGCCAATTATTTTCCAGGTTTTCCAGGACGTGTGGGAACCCTGTTGAGTGTGTTTGTTTTACCTGAGGAATGATGGACATCTTCTGGCGCAGGTGGTGCAGGCCGAGCTCTGACGTCAGGACCCCATCGATGTAAATCTTTCCCTTTGGCTCCGAAAGGCGAAACAGCGCAGACACCAGAGAGCTCTTCCCGGCCCCGGTCCTCCCCACGATCCCGACCTGAAGAACGGGATGAGTTACAGCGCTCCCCAGAGGCCATTTTGGAATGTCTCGACTTGTTCAGAAAACGCTCACCTTCTCCCGAGGTCGGAACATGGCTTTGAGTTTGTGCAGAACCACGGGACCTTCGGGGCTGTAGGAAAAACTGACCCCATCAAAGGTCACCAGGCCTTTGCTCGGCCAATCAGGGGGAGGCTTCTTGTTAGTTTCCCACGGTGCTTCACTCTCCAGCTCCGTGTACTCCACCACCCTCTCCACTGAGGTCATCTGAGAAAGAGATTGTTTAGTTGTCTGACCATTTCTTAATAATTTACCACATTTTAAAAGGTACATTATGAACTTTTTGGAGGTAGCACCTGCATGTTTCCATGTAAACAAAGTTGAGATGAGTTTAACGCCATACTGTGGAATATTATAGAAACAGGCAGGAGAAGGCCCGTTTCCATGGATATAAGAGTCATGTTTGTGGAGACGCCAGCCCGCTCACCGTAAGGACGCATGTTTTTCTACATTTTTCAGTGCATTAAACACATTACAATAAAAGCCTGTGTTTTTCATTTTGGTTTAGTCATTTATAGCTGAAAAGTTACATACTGTAGCTTTAAATAATTAGGTCCAAATGAAATCCTTATTAAACATGCATTTTGTTTCTCCACTGTTGATACCACAGACTGTAAAGAAGTGACTGAGTGAGTGTGACGTCACCACAGCGTTCGGCTCCAAAAGAAGCTCATCGAGGCCAGAGCAGGTACAGGGTGAATTTGGAGCAAAGTTACATATTTGGTCAGAATTCCAAAGAGCCAATCCAGAGCGACGCTGTTGAAGGTAACGCCCCTTCCCGCCCGCACCACTGGTTTAGCAGGGAGGAGGCGCTTAGAAACGCTGTCAATCAAACATGTTGCTAACGCTAGCGGGAGCGACCTCGGGGAAAGAAGGCGCCTGATTGGTCTGATAATGTTTACATCTTGACTTACAGAAACAATAGCGAAATAAAAACCCCAGGATCATGTAGAGGGTTAATACGAACATTTAAGACCAAAATGACGAGTCTGACAGCAGCAGATACAGAGAGAGGGGCGGAGTTTTTACATAGAAAGTGAATTGGAGCCGGAATTGCGTCCATGATCACTTCCTGTTTGGAACGCGGCGGGTCGCGGGTTAGCCATGTCCGTTTATATACACAGTCTATGGTTGATCTCAGTCCAATGAGGTTCATCTGCTCTTCTGATATATATTTTTTTATTTTATTTCATTTAAGTGAAAAACTACCCTATTAAAATACGTCAATATCTCCATTGTATCCAGATTCATATTTCTACAAACTCGTCCTTACTCTTTTTCTTAATCTTTGCCAGCGGCTGGCGTACACAGTAATCACAATCACACGTCTCATTGCGTTACCATGTTTTCCACCTCCGCGCTCTGCCTCACGCCCCACTGGAACATGCCCATCAGAGTGACAGCGTAGCTCAGGGCCAATCCCACTGAACCGGCATCCAGCCCTGGAACAACCACAAATATGTTTTTAACTGCATACCGAGTCTGTTATGTGAGCTCATCTATCTGACATTTGCAACAGTAACACAGTCAGACTAACGCTCTAGCCCCATCTGCTGGCGGTTGGGTAGAAAACAGGATCGTAAAGGGGAGAAATTTTACCTAATTGTCTTTATGAGGTTTTAACTGTTACTGTAGTTACCTCTTCAGACACATAATGTTGTATTTTGAGTGATTCGTGCATGTTTGAGTAATCCTAAAGTAATTCTGCGTTTGAGGTTTGTGTGCTCAGAAAATCTAATTTTTTCCATCTCCCCTCAGCCCCGCCCACATTCCTGTACTTCCTGGTAATTTGGTTAAAAATGAGACTCCGAGTTATGCACAAAGGTTAAAAATGTGCAACCATTTCTCAAAAATCACAGTAAATCAAATTCTGTTGTTTGTTCTGGGACATGTCAGAGGCAGGAGCAGAATCAGCTGCACTTTTGAACAGGAAGTAGATCATTATCGTCCAATGAGGCTCATCTGGTGTATGTATTGTATTTTAATAGATTCTTTATCCAGACCAAGGTTTAGGCTGTGTCCGAATGTCCTCACCTTCTCCTACAGGGGGCACTATGTAGGGGTCACGCCCGAATGGCCAGCAGAGGAAAATGTAGTGCATTAAAATTTACCACAATGCACCTTGAAAAGTAGTGGGCATCAGTGGTCACTAGACTGGTCAATATAGACCACAATGCACTGCGAGAGTCGGGAAAACAACAGCGCAGCGACAGGTAACTGGACACAACACGACAATGAAGCAGATGAAGCTCTGGTTTGTCTCACTGTTGATCCTGATTCTGAATAAAACACTTTAAATAAACCGCTATGGTGTAAAGGTGCTAGCGTTAGCCACTTAGCTTGAGCTGTGAACAGAGCGATCATTTCCACATCTCAGACAAAAAGCAAATACTCCAGTCTGTTTACGTGAGATCCAGTTTAACAAAAACTTGATTATTATTATTAGTCCATAAAGACGGGTGCCAGGGGTCAGGGGCTGGGAGCGACATTCGGACACAGCCATAGTTTGTTTTCATACCTGACAGTTTGGCCACGATGTTGCTGTGACGTGTGCGTTCAGCTGATTTAAACAGTTTGTGGCGCTGTCACAAACAGGTGGGGGCAGGACGACAGCGCCATCTGCAGTCTGACTTCAGGACCGTGTGACTTAAAAAAAAGCCCCTCGTCCCGGTTTTAAGTCCAGCGGGCACCTTTCTGTATTTTGACTGCCTCGTTAATCCACCTGATACTGTCCTGAAGTCGGACTGCAGATGGCGCTGTGATTTTAATGTTTCTTATTCTGTAAAGCACTTTGTATAGCACAACTGGTACACAGAGTAATTCAAATAAACTTGCCTTGCCAAAACATTGTTTAAATCAGCTGACCAATCACATCACAGCAACATCATGTGACCACTCTGAGGCGCTAGTGAGCAGCCCAAACTGTCAGGTATGAAAACAACATGACACGGTAAGAAACGGTGCACCTCCCAACCTAGCACCACCGGTGTTACTTTTCTGCTCCTTTTATAGGCTGACAGGCACCGGCACATAAAGCCCACAGAGCCACCTTGTGGTTAGGAGAGAAACTACATTTTGGCTCCTACACAAACTAAACCTTGGTCTGGAAATAGATTAAAATAAGTCGATTTTTATCTACTATTATCAAGCCATTTCAGATCAATATTGTTAATGAATGAACAAAATGTAAAATCATAATCTACACGTTACAGTTTATCACGAAAAAAGTACATAAAAATGGTACAAAGAACAGCTTACTGTCTTTCAGGATCAAACATCCAAAAGTGGTGGCAGTCACAAAGATGGCGCAGAGTCCGTCCAGTCGAACAGCAAACCAACGAGATGTGGTGAGGAACAGGAACCAGGAGGCTGGTCAGAGGATAAACGTCACTCTAATGTGTCACGTTTGAATGTGGATGTCCAAACACAGTCTTAAATACACATCTTAAATACCTGAGTGCAAGTCCTGATGAGCATCAAAAATGGTCTGGAACTTCTCCGTGGCACCAAAAGCTCGGATTGTCCAGAGGCCGTGAAGAGAGGAGGAGAGGTGGGAGAAGACGGGGCTCCGAGCTGAGACGATCACATGACAAATTTAAAAGGAAGTAGATTTAATAAGAGTCTAATGGAGGTCAGCCACCGGCATCGTCATGGAGATGTTATAGCTTTGCCTGGAATGTTCCACAGTGTGACGTTAAACCTCCATCTCCGTGGAAGTAGTCAGATCTGTGGAAATGTGAGCTCGCCCACTACAGTAAGAACTGGATCGTGTCCCATAATCAAAACCAAAGGCTGTACAATAAAATATAGCGAGTTACTTTTTGGAGCTGGTAGTGATTAGCAGAATACTTAGCATTAGCGTTAGCATTAGCATTATGTTACTAGAGTCAACATGAGTTTAGGTAAATGCAGAGCTCTCACTTGTAGCTTCGAGGCGCTTGATGTTTCTGGACGTTCGCAGGAAGTAGCGCCTGACGTAGACGAAGACCAGGAACAGAACCGCCACCGGGACGAGGATCAGGGGTATGACCGACGCCGCCACGGCAACGACCCCGAGAATCATGAGAAACAACTGTAACAGACACAGCGTCAGTCAGGCCGCGCCAATCGTGGTCTGAGGTCGTTTTCACACCGAGTGAGGTCGATGTAAAAGATCATGTATTTTTATACGAATGGGGCAATTTGGATCAACTTAATATCAGCGACACGTCTCCTCCTGCCTCCGTCTGCGCAGGCGAGCCAGGGTCCGTCTGCGCAGGCGAGCCAGGGTCCGTCTGCGCAGGCGAGCCAGGGTCCGTCTGCGCAGGCGAGCCAGGGTCCGTCTGCGCAGGCGAGCCAGGGTCCGTCTGCGCAGGCGAGCCAGGGTCCGTCTGCGCAGGCGAGCTTTTCCTGCTCCGCCCTCACGTGTACAGTCCTCATGGTGTATCTAGCCACAGGTGGAAAAAAAAAAAAAAGACCGCCACGTCACGTCAGGGAAGTGAGCGCGTTTGGGCGTTTTCAGGCGTTTTCATGGATTTCAGGATATGGCAACCATCTGGTCATAGCAATTAAGCAAATCAAAATATATGTTTTGAATGAGGAAAACCACAAAGTCCTTCAAATCAGGAGGAAGTGTTTGTCTGAAACCCATTAATTCACAGCACTTTGTCGCTTGAAGTACGTTGTCAGAGGGTCAGAGTGTGGGCGTGGTGTGTATGGGCCAGAGTGAGTGCGGGTCAGAGTGAGTGCGGGTCAGAGTGAGTGCGGGTCAGAGTG
>KN486651.1:8828-36970 GCA_000787095.1 Periophthalmodon schlosseri
ATGAATGTGACAAAGCCAAAAATGCCATTCTTTGTGTTGTCTGAGTGAGTCTTGCTGTCTGTCCTTATCTCCCCTCCTCTCCTCTCCACTGCCCTCACATAAAGGCCTGATCTGTGTTTTCGGGGGGCACTGAACTCATTTCTCCCTTAGTGCCTCATGATGGAGTCTAACCCGTTTAAGACAGAGCAGAGCTGGCACAGGCCCTGAAGTCTGACACAGCCCAGAACTGTGGTGGCTCCGCTCCGGCCCACTGCGCCTTAAGCTCTTACAGATGTGGAGGTAGAGACGGAGGGAGAGACGGAGGGAGGGAGAGATGAAGGGGTGAGGGGGGGGAGGGGTGAAGGGATGGGAGAGAGAGCGAGAGGGAAGGAGAGAGATATCGAGAGAGAGGGGGAGAGAGAGATGAAGGGATGCGAGAGAGCGAGAGGGAAGGAGAGAGATTATCGCGAGAGAGGGAGGGAGAGATGAAGGGATGAGAGAGGGTGATGGAAGAAGAAAGAGAGAGGGAAGGAGACTGAGAAAGAGAGGGAAGGAGAAGGGGAGAGAGGGAGATGGAAAGAGAGAGAGCAAAAGAGGGAGTAAGAGAAATTGAGCTGAGAGAGAGGGTGAGAGACAAAGGAGAAAGGCAAAGAGAAATGGAGGGTTGAAGGGTGAGAGACAGAGAGAGGGAGAGAGAGAGAGAGAGAGAGAGCAAAAACTTCCCAGTTCCATTGCGGTATTTGGCAGTAATTTGGAAACTGATTTGACATAGTTTTTTTTCTTTTTCGTCAGATGCCCTGTCAGCCTTGGGACTATCACAACGACTCCACTGTATCAGAGGCTCAATTCACAGACAAATGATGTTCAAATGCCACAAAACGGATGAAGTCAGTTTAGCCGCAGCCTTCAAACTGACATGTCTGTGGAATTGTGGGTATTTCCAAGTGTTTGGGATGAGCAGATTTCAAAGCATTTTGATTGACTCTGTACAGGGCAGGCAGCCAAGCTTTTTATCAACCTCATTTTGTCCTTCTCTCTCTTTTCTCTTCCACTTTCCCGTTGAGAGAGTGATTCTGACGAGGAATGCCATTTTCTCAAAGATCATTCAAAGTACCGTCACGCTTCAGCCATCAAGTAAACCACTGAAAATATGGGAAAATGTTTCACCAGACACTCCAAAAAAAACCTCTAAAATCCCAACGTTTGACCTTGATAACAGGCCGTTCATCAAGATTACGCCATGACGGTGGAGTTTGGGAGGATTTAGTCAAAGTGGCGCTGAAGCAGATGTCAGCAGTACATACAGTACAAAGTGAATGCCCTTTGTTTCCATTCTGCAGTCAAGAAAATGAGTTAGGGTTTGTCACGGTGCAATGAAACCCAGACTGCTTCCTCCTCTGTGATCACGGCTAAACACAAACTTGGAGCGACGCATCACATACTGCACTGATTAAAGGTCAAAGTTCATGTTAGACTACTGTAGGCTCATCCAAGACAATTACAAGTAGTCAAAGGAATATCACGACCACTGTACGGGTCATGACCTTACTTCAGTACCATGTATTTGTGATTTATTTCATTCTGGACAGCATGTGAATGATGGGTTTGGGCCAAAAGTGCTATGAGGTGATAGCCAGTAACCAGTATACCAGGAAGTAACTAAATACATGTACCGAAAATCCTGGTCTAGTTCTAGTCTAGCCCTGGTCTAGTCCTGGTCTAGTCCTTGTCTACTCTTGGTTCTGGTTTAGTCCTGTTTTAGTCCTAGTCTAATCCTGGTTTAGTCCTGCATTAGTCCTAGTCTAATCCTGGTTTAGTCCTGCATTAGTCCTAGTCTAATCCTGGTTTAGTCCTGCTTTAGTCCTGGTCTAGTTCTGGTCTAGTCCTGGTCTATTCCTGGTCTAGTCCTTGTCTACTCTTGGTTTGGTCCTGCTTTAGTCCTGTTTTTGTTCTGTTTTAGTCCTAGTCTAATCCTGGTTTAGTCCTGCATTAGTCCTGGTCTAGTCCTGGTGTATTCCTGGTTTAGTCTTGGTCTACTTCTGCTTTAGTCCTGGTCTAGTCCTGGTTTAATCCTGCTTTAGTTCTGGTCTAGTATTCTGAATATTAATTTTGACTAAATGTATTTTGGTACAGTTACTTTTTCATTTGGCAGTATTCAGAATACGGTTATGCAATTTTGACTTTGAACTGAGCAGTTTTAGCAAGAAAAATTTAAAACTCTTTAAAGCTCTTGCGACACCTGTAAATGGTCACGTTCATACTTATATATAACTCAACGCACTTTACATCAAGAAACCACTCACCCATTCACACACATATTCACAGACACTGCAAGCGAGGTGGGTTAAGTGTCTTGCCCAAGGACACAATGACAGTATTCATCTGTAGGAGCTGGAATCGCACCGCCAACCTGTGGGTGAGTGGAGCCAACCGCTCAACCAATGAAGTTTATGTTGAAAGCGGGATTCAAACCACCAACCGTTGGATCAGGGGACGAACACTCTACCAAATGAGCCACTGTCGCCCAAATGCAAAAACAAAAAGTGGAAAAAGATTATCATAACATGTACAAGTGTTCATTTAAATCTTAGAAGCAGTCGACCATGTTATGCACAAAAATCACCCATCCCATTATGCTTCATCCACTGACCTTGGGCTAGTCCCAAATTGTTTTTTTTCTATTACGCTCTCAACTTCTCTGATTCTTGTGGCACATCATCATTTCACATTTAACTGCATCTTCAAGCCAAAACACTCACACACGCACACACACACACACTCACAGTGAAGGGTGATTTGAGGTGATTGTCAGACCACCATAATTCTCTTGGACGAAACAGACTCGGGTTAAATCGAAAAGGTGACGAAGTCCAAATAGCTTTAGGTGGACGTGGCTGGCCCAGTTCAAATAGGTGTGATTGCAGCACTTTTCTCCTGTGTTATTTTCCTTGCCATCTGCCCCATAGCAACACGTTTCAGGGGGAAGGTCCAATACCCACCCTTTCCTCTCTCTATACTCCCCCCACACTGGACGGGCTCAGACGGGATTTGAGAACGCTACAATATAGACATTTCCGGAGCACTTTGACTGATGTGTGGTTAGGATTTCCAGACTTTCACTGCACCAGCTCATAATGCAGCGGAGGTCATAAATAGTTGAGGAATGAATGCAGAGGAAGTGACTGTAGAAAGGAGTGGGAGTGAGAGAGAAGGTCAAGAATCAGAGGAGAAAAAAAAACAAATGATTATTTCAGGGGATTTTTTGGATGACTGAGAAAGATATGCATTTGGCAGATTTATATAGCAAATACATTCTATCATTTAAGTGCTATGATTCATCATGTTAGTGCTTCTCTGGGACCTAAACAAACAGAAACAAATGCCCTGACTTCCCTCACCCCAGACACGTCCTCCAATTTGTTCAGGGCAGCTACAAGACTACATTTACAGCAGGCTAGCAGTTATAGAGGCGAATTTGGAGCCGACCGCGAATATCATAGCAACCAAAGAGCCAATCCGGAGCGAGACTGTTGAAGGTAACACCAATTCCCGCCTGCATCGCTGGTTTAGCAGAGAGCGGGTACTTAGCAACGCTGTCAGACAAACCTGTTGTTTGTTTACGGATACAATATCGAAATAAAAATACCAAGATCATGTAGAGCGGGTTAATACAAACATTTTAAGACCAAAATGACAAGTCTGACAGCAGCAGTTACGGAGAGAGGGGCAACAGTTTTTTCAATAGAAAGTGAATTGGAGCTAGAGTCGATGGAGCCAGAAACGTGCCCATGCTCACTTCCTATTTATAACACGACGGCTAGCAGGTTAGCTATGTCCATTTATATATACAGTCTTTGGTCGGGCCCAAGTTAGTCCTGAGTTAGTTTGTTAGTTAGCCCAAGTTAGTTTGGGCCTCTCCTGGTCCTGGTTTGGTCCTGGTTTAGTCCTGGTATAGTCCTGGTTCAGTCCCAATTAAGTTGTGTTTCTGATATGTGTGGAAGTACAAACGCAGTCTATGTAAAGGTCCCCAACTGTATGGAAGTCATCTGAAACCCTCAAATTTGAAATACTTTTACTTGTTTTGCTCGTAAAAAAATAACTTCCTCAAAGATGCCTGTACACGAGTCAGTACAAGACCAAAGCCACCGCAGCACCACTTTACGATGTTATTATAGTCTCTACATTCAACAGATGACAGGACACATTGTTTTGAAATGACTAGATTGAACCAGTTACCGTGTGTTTTCAAATGCATGTGTAATTATTGTCTGTGGCTTAGGTTGAGTGACAGCCTGGTTTTTGGCTGTGCCTGTGCAGAGTCTATGATAAACATAACCTACTATATGTAATTATACTGGTTAACCATGCATTTGATATGGGTCAAACTTAAAAAAGTTGTCTCAAAATGCAGATGTTTTGACCTGGTTTATCGTTAGGCCAATTCTCATGAAACAAAAACTGACACAAAGTTCAACATCTTTTCTGAATATACAAATGAACCAAGGTAATGCGCTACTAGTCCAACGAGGTTCATCTGGTTTTCTGTTTCCATTCTAGAAAGTCATGATGTCATACTCTCAGATGGGGGGCAAAAGCCAGATTTTCCTATTAATTACACTGTACTTTGCCATGAAATATCTAAAAGGTAAATTCACAAATGTTGAACCTGATCATTTCTATTAGTATCTAGGCCCAATAACATCTTGCATTACAACAAAAATTAACTTTTTAACAATATTCATTTTATCTGCCCAAATCTGTATTAAATATGATCAGTCTATAGAATGTGGTGATGCATCTGCAACACAGCAATAGATTTTTTGTCAGTATATTTTTTGTTGGCTTCCAAAAGTAATGGCTTTATTCATTCATAAAGCTGTGAGTGCTGTCAGTTGGAACGACAGTATAAAGTTTTGGGACACAATAATGATCTGGTTCAGCATTTGTGGAGTTGTGCATTTCAGATATTTTGGTTATTTCTTTCAAAACTGTGAATTACCCATAGAGTTATAGTCTAGAATGTTGTAAATGTAACAACAACAAACTTTTGGCATTCAACTTATTATGGAGACAAGCATGTGACGCAGGCCAAGTTACAGGTCAGATCTGTTGACAGTGATCCCGCTCAGAGCTAATATGTTGTTCAAGGTATTTTTGAGTCATAAAAAAGCTGGCAGTGGAATGACTTGATGGATAAGTTTAATGCCTTATTGTGGAACATGCTCCCTATCAGAAAAGTTACATAGAACATCTTTAATTACACCCATGGACTGTATAAAGAAGTGGATTAAGGGAATGTGACGTCACCCATAGCGCTCGGCTCCAGTCAAATGAAGCTCATCGAGGCCAGAGCAGTTATAGGGGCCAATTTGAAGCCGAGTTCCATATTTGGAATTCCGACCGCGAGTATCATAGCAACCAAAGAGCCAATCTGGAGCGAGGCTGTTGAAGGTAATGCCCCTTCCCGACTGCTGGTTTAGCAATGAGAGGGCGCTTAGCACCGCTGTCAATCAAACCTGTTGCTAACCCTAGTAAGAACGACCTTGTGGAAAGAAGGCATCTCATTGATCTGTTATTAATGTTCATATCTTTTTTCAATAGAAAGTGAATTGGAGCCAGAGTCGATGGAGCCGGAAGCGCCCATGCTCAATTCCTATTCGGAACGCCGCAGCTAGCGGGTTAGCTATTTCATTTATATATACAGCCTATAATTACACCTCACACTTCATTCGTTCTACTTTCATTTTTAATATTACAATGGAGTAATGGAACAGAGTAATGGAACAGATTACTACTCAATACAATGGAGTAGTAATCTGTTCCAATAGTGCAAAAGTATCACTATGTAGTTGTCACAAGTACAGCTTTGTAATTGTACACAACCCTGTCGTGTATTCAAACAGCAGCTGTGAGTGATATGTGGTTTCCGTGGAGACGCTTCCCAAATATAAACAGCTCCAAATATGTGCCCGGTCATCTGTCCTGTGGCAGCCATGTGCAACTATCAGTTACACTGCTGAATAAGAAAATGCCAAATAAATAGTTTGAGGTTGTGCATATGCTGACTCAGGAAGCTCTGGCCATAGGTAATCCCACTCCTGTTCAAATGTGCTAATAAATTCACCAGCACAGTCCCCACAGTGCCTGAGTTCCTGATTGAGGGCATGTTTGACCTTCTGGTTTGGATTCTGGGTGAGTGGCCTGCAGCCCTGTGCCTCCAGAGAGCTGCTCTAAGCCCCCAAAAAGACGTGCCTGCATTTGAGTTTCAGTGACCCACTTAGAGATGAGTGTGACGGCGCGCTGGCAAAAATACACCAAAGGTTTCTCATCTGGCAGGAAGCTGAGCTGGTTTGCATAACTTCAGCACATGCCAAACGCTTAGCAAGTCCACGCTTATTTTAACTCTGGTGTAATTAGGTGCTTGATAGACTTTGAGATGAAATCATGATTTAGCTGTTATGTGTCAAACACTCAAAGAAGCTCCTTATTTCCACTTGGCTCAAGTTCTGTTGCTGTGTCCTTAGGCAACATACTTCACCCATCTTGCCTAATATGAGGCCAATGGTGCAGATTGGCAGCCTTGCTTCCTTCAGTCTACCCCAGGGCAGCTATGACTACAATAGCAGCTCTAGTCTTAGTGTATTATGGAGAAAAGTTAAAGAACTAAGACTGTAGGACCAAACCAATTCTACATCTGGACAAAACTTAACTAAAACAGGACCAAACCAATGTGATATTATGGGTACATACTAACACACATATTCATGTTGGGCTTCCATGCTTTTGGGAAGTAGATTTAAGTTCCCACAATGAGATCAATACCTGCACACACAGCACATACACCAGAAAAGTTATAAAAGTTACATAGTGGACCTTTAACTTCTTTTATAAATCTTCATGAGTATCTGCAAGACGGTAACATACAGGTGAATTGTGAACTGGCAACTGATACTGCTATTAACAGACGTTAGAATGAAAAACTGGCTAAGCCCTGTCCAAGTTGGATGAGAGCACATTTTGAATTACTCTCAAAGTCAAGAATTTTCTATTTTGCAAACCACGGGGTCATGCTTTGATAACCCCCAGCATGAAAATATTCACTCAAACACAGAGATAACAGACTCTTAGCAGGACAAGCCTCTTTTAACAATGTTGTGCAAGAAACATGAAATCATTACAGTCTCTCCTGCTGCCTTTCCAATCTCCGACTTGGATGGATATCTCTCACAACAAGCCAGACATTTTTCCAGTGAATCAACTTGTTATGAGGTTGCATTCAAGGTGGTCCTTCCTCCTGTATCCCAGTGATCTTGAGAATGTGGGGCTCTTGGTATAGGGTCAAGTACCAAAGGGTCAGGCCCATCCATTCTCAGGCCAATGGAAATATGTCAAATGTATTACTGCTACATATACCCCGTTGTGCTCTGTTGCGGTTAGAAATTTTAGCTTTCCATTTAGCATCTCAGTGGCCTTACAGAGATAGGAGGTTATTTCTAGCATCAGAACAGAAGACATGGGTGAACGTGTATGGGATCTCGAGAGGAGCCTCAGTTATTATCATGGGATGTGATTCAGGAAAGCAGTGACAGATGGGTGAGATTGGGTCCAGACTTGAATATTGCTCTGCTTTGAAGTCCGTATTTTCATCCCTCAGGACGAATCTCTCGCTCTCACGTTTCTACATCCACAATATTACTCTTTTTTTCACTTCTAACCTCTCTGACCTGCATTCCATATGCCGCAGTACAACAACATTAATGTGGTGTTTTCAAAGCATAGATGTTTGCTAGCAAAACTGTGGGTTATTGCCATTAAAATGCAAAGATTGAAATGTACATCAAATACAAGTTGTAAGTGTTCTTGCCAACACACAAGACAGAAACCCAACCAATCAAATCAGTTTAAATGGTCACAGTTTTATATAGCTCTTTTCCACCTTCAAGGCACTCAAAGTGTTTTACATCAAGGAATCACTCACCCATTCACACACACATTCATACACACATTCATAAAGGAATCACCACCCATTCACACACACATTCATACACACATTCATACAAACGTTCATACACCAGTGTGCACAGACACTGGGGGTGAGGTGGGGCTGAGTGTCTTGCCCAAGGACACAACAACAGCATTCATCTGATGTTTATGCTGAGAGTAGGATTTGAGCTGCCAACCTTCAGATCAGTGGACATCAGTCACCCCACATTTTTAAGCACATTGAGCAGTTAAATCTCTTTCTGGAAATGACTTAGAAAATACAAATAAATCATGTATAAAAAAATATATATATTTTCAAAATATAGGGTGAGAATTTTCTGCCAAAAATGTAGCTGACTCGACAACTGGTATAAACTTTTTTATCTGCATATTACTTTGGCTGATGCCTTCCAGAAGAGACCAAACTTTTCAAAAATCATAAACATTATATAGGACAGTATTAAAGAGGAACCAGGAAGGTTCTATCTGGTTTACACTTAAAAAGGCTATTACATTAAGTTACATAACCTCATTTGAGTGACAGTATCAGATTTTGGTCTGTTTCTCTCTCGCAGTGTCAACCATTGGCACGAATAAGATGTTATCCTCCATATTGTGAGTTTTTGGACATATTTACCCTAGAGCAGATGTGAGACCCGTAGACCCCCGGCCCTCCAGCAGTGAGGGGTCCTGGATAGAGCTGTTGAGTCCATTGAAGTGAATTCTCCCTCAGTGTCACAGATTGGCAACCAGATAATGTTTCCTGTGCCGGCAGGAAATCAAATCTGCAAGCGCCATCAACAGGAAATGAAAAACAACATGGTTATGGGGAACTCAGAGTAGTCCGGTCTCCTGCAGTGACACCACAAAGCCCTGTTTAAACTAGTGTAGCATGTAGCATATAGCATATAGCATATAGCATATAGCATAAAGCATATAGCAAATGTTTAGGGCATGTACAATGACTGGGAATGTTTTGAATTGTTTGCAGTGGTCAGATTATTTGAGATGCATTTTGGATTATGTTGCACTAAAGTAGGCTAAATAAATAACTAAAAATTTAAAGCTGCACTATGTCACTTTTTCTGGAGGGAGTCCACTACCTGCTCGCCTCTATGGAGATGTTATTGCTTTGTCTAGAATACTCCACAGAATATTCAATAATAGACTCTGTGCACAGCAGCATGCTAGTTAGCTCGCTGTGTTTCAAAGCTAACAGTCACTTTTATTAAATTCAGGAAACATAAAATAAACAACATATTAAAATTCAAATTAATTCAAATAAAGACTTCCCAATTATTTTTATATGTAGAATACTTCAGTTTGTGGTGTTGTTTTAATGTGTATTATGCCCCAAATTAGCATTAGCATTAGCATTGAGACACAAACATCTCTTTCTAAACACAGACGTGTCCTCTGCTGAAGTATTCATTTTATTTGTGTAGTGTTTAACATGTTGTCAGTGACATCCACCCGCAGCTCCCTGTCCACTGCCTCATCTTTAAATATTTATTCATTTTAGCGTGACTCTGAAGAAACCTCATAGAGATAAAATAAAAGTGGACAGGAAGCAGTGACTCTAACAGTGAGGTTGTTGTGCACAGGGCCTATTACAGATGTTGCTATAGCTAAAAAAGTAAGTTTAAAATAAGTTTAATGCCATATTGTGGAACATCCCATAACATCTCCATGGAGACAAGCAGGTGGCAGACCATCAAATAATAGAACACCTTTAGGAACAGAATTAAAGACGTCTCTTACTACTGGGGGGAAAAGTCCATTATAAAGGTGAGAAATTATTCAAAAGCTTTGGCATTTTAATATTGCAAGACAGGGCCAACAATACATACTTCAGCCACAAGGGGCAGTAAAAGAACACTTTATTAGTTGTAGGTGTGGTTTTGCCATTTTGAAATATGGGCTCAGCTTGAGACCAATGGAGCGTTAATTAACCCCCTGCACACCGCTGTTCAACTGTATCATTGCATGGTAAGATTATAGCTTTCTCATTGCCCTGTGCCCACTGGAGTATTTGTATAATTTAATTCAATTTCGTCTTGCTAAAATATTAAACCACTGTGCACTTTTAATAATATGAATTCAATTTTCTTCATAATAACTCCCACAGCTGCATCTCCTCATTGTGCCGTTGTTTTACCACACTAGATCATAATACCTTTTAATGATGGTGACTAAGGTCGTTTTCTCGTCTCTCGTCTGCGTACTCTCTCTGTGGGGTCTCTAGTCTGACTGACTGTCTGCAGGTGGGTCTAGATTAAACACACAATGTTGACTTTAATTTAATAAGTACAGGTTTGGGAGGTAACTGTCTGCTCATTACAGTTAAACACAAAGAGGATCCACATTTGGTTATTTTAATGGCGTAGTTGTATGCGATGGGGGAACACATATTTGATGATGCATATCTGAACTATGTGTGTATTTGTTCATTGGTGGCTCAGATCTATTAAACTGATCTGGTTAACGTTATTATCCATCCAAAAGAGATGGAACTTTATCTTTAACACAATTTAAAGGTCCTATATTACACAAAATTGACTCTTGTGAGCTTTAAGCCATGTTATAATGTTGTTACCTCATCAAAAATAGACCTGGAGTTGTGTTTTGTTTCTTTCTTTATTAGGCTGGCTACATCTCCAAAGCTCAAAATTCTCTGTTCCACTTTGTGATGTCATGAGGAAATAACATTATAACATAGATCAAAAATTCTCTTTCCACTTTGTGATGTCATGAGGAAATAACATTATAACATAGATCAGAAAATAGTGTCATATGGGCCCTTTAAAAGAAGAAATGCATAGGTTATTGTACTAATAAGTAACAAACTTTCCTTAACTTGGGTCAGTTTATGTGTGTCTTTGAGTAGTGAGTTTAAAGAGAAAAAGCCCTTGGTCACATAAAAGAGTTTTTTTTTTTTTTTTAGACATGTTGGCAGCAGGTGCATGTGGTTAAAAGTACTATTATTAATCCTTTGTTTAGTTTAGTTTAGCCTCTTGAGACTTAATGCCTCATTTGTTGACCATAAAACATACAAACATGAAGCACTGAAAGTCCAGTGAGGTTCATCTGGTCTTCCATTCATTTATTTTAATAGATTCTTTTTCAGACCAAGGTTTAGTTTGTTTTCATACCTGACCTTGGCCATTTATGACCACTGTAAAAGAGAGAGCCACATTATGGACTGGGGCGGAGCAAACATCATTGGGACAGAGGACAACAAACATCAAACAAACTCTAAAATATGGAAACATGCCCACGGGACTTTAAACAGGGACGAGGGGGCCTTTTTACTCTCACACACCTGGGATACTGTCCTGAAAAAGACAAACTGCAGATGCCGCTGCCGTTCTGCCTCCACCGGTAGGAAGACAGCGCCAAAACCTGTTAAAATCAGCTAACCAGACACTTTGCAGTAACATCACGTGACCACTCTGAGGAAGAGCGCTAGTGAGAAGTCCAAACTGTCAGGTATGAAAACAAACTAAACCTTGGTCTGAATAAAGAATCTATTAAAATGAAGCACTGAAGATAAAATACAAACTTAAAGATCTGTTGTGAATTGTGAAGTTACACTCTCATGAAACTGCATTCAGAAATCAAAGCACACGATTCAGTACCAGTTTGAAACCTCAGTAGAGAAAGGGCCATAAATTGATATAAAAATGTTGGAAACAATCTCACCCAAATGACTCTATAATTGCAGAATAGTTTATATATATAGGCTAATAATCTTATATTTAATGTATAAGATGAAAATAGAATAAATACAGTATGTGGCTTTTTAATATATCTAATATTGCAGACATACACTACTTTGGACACACTCTCTCATTCAGTGTTTTTTATTTCTTTATGACAGTAGCTCAGTTGTAGAGCGTGAATGTGTGTGTGAATGGGTGAGTGGTTCCTTGATGTAAAGCGCTATGAGAAAATGGAAAAGCTCTATATAAAAATGTGACCATTTACCATGTGACCATATGTTTACTACTTTGTACATTGTAAATACATATAGAAGGCATTAACATATGACACAATATATGAAGTGAAATATATGGAATTATGTAGTAAAGAAAAAAAGTTAAATAACTATTCTAAATAACTATTCTAATTGTAAAGCAAAGGGTGGCTACTATGAGGATTTGAATACAAAATATTTCAAAAACATTTTTTTTTTGAAATATTTTCACTTTTCTTTGCTACATAATTCCATATATCTTACTTCATATATCTGATGTCTTCCATATGTATATAAAAAGTAGAAAGTAGTAAAAATAAAAAAAAAATAAAAACTTGAATGAGAGGGCGTGTCCAAACTTTTGGCTCCTCGTGTATGTTTCATGATCTGTGTGAACCTGCACAGATGCGATAGTGGTTCATGAGAAGAAAACATTTATTTCAGTGTAACATTTTAAGAGTCCCCGGTCTGCTGTCACGCACCGCAGACCGAGCCCACTTCAAATCCACCTCTGCAGTTTGACATTTCATATTCTTGTGCTATAAATCCCATGAAGCTCACATTGATCCTCTGCATTGATTCAGCCTTGCCTCCAGTGGGTGATCTACAGCGACGTGCTCGGAGGGGAACAATATTATGGTGGGGCAGAGGCTGATGATGGAGCAGACTTCTGTGGCTTTGGCTGTTTGCCCCGCCATGGTCATCTTTCTGTCCTCCATCTTTCTACAACTGTCATTCCAGCTGCCAACGCCTTCTGTGAGACCTAATGCGTTTATGATGTACTGTCCCACCACGCCTACAAGAAAAGAAGTTTGGTCAGTTTTCAGTTTGTCTCTTCCATATAACCAGAGGTGGAAGAAGGACTCAGTTTTATTACTTAAATAAAAGTACAGATACCAGAGCAAAAAGGTATTCAAAAGTATCACAAAAATCTACTAAAAGTATTAGAGTACTTGTTTAAAAATGTACTTAAAGAGTAAAAATTAAAAGAATTTTTTTCGTGTGATTTTTATAAAGATTTGTGCTGAATTTTGATCAACAGAAAGAATTGCATTGATAATTTTTTCCAAGCTGTTTTTATTTGTATATTTTTGCCAAGTTTGTCAATTTCAAAGTATCATAGCAACCAATCTGGAACGAGGCCACTGAAGGTAAAGCCTCTTCCCGCCCACATCGTTGGTTTAGCAGGGAGCGGGCGCTTAGAACCACTGTAAATCAAATCTGTTGCTAACGCTAACGGGAGCAAACTCGGGGAAAGAAGGCGTCTGATTTGTTTGTTATTAATGTTCATATCTTGATTTACGGACACAATAGCAAAATAGAAATACCAGGATCCAAAAAAATACTCAAAAGTATTACATGAAAAAATCTACTTAAGTAAAAGTATTGATATTGATATTGATAAAGATTTGTGCTGAATTTTGATCAACAGAAAGAATTGCATTGATCATTTTTTTCTAGCTCTTTTTATTTGTATATTTTTGTTTGCTCAAACCCCTCAGGCTTTTCAGCAGGTCTCAAACAATAATAAAAATACTTTTACTTTTCAGTCCTGTTCAAAATGTAGTGGAGTAGAAAGTACAGATTCCTTCTCCCAAATGTAGTGAAGTAAAAGTAAAAAGTATCCACTTTAAATAGTACTTAAGCAAAGTACAGATGCCTAAAATGTGTTTGTTACGTTCCACAACTGCATATAACAAATAATATTCAGTCAATGTAATGTTTGCAGTTGTTTCCACTATACACTGTCATCATAGGCATCATCATATTTAACCTTATCAGTTATTCTGACCTAATCCCTCATTCGTCCAGGAGTAGTTCAAAGTAGAGATTGTTTCAACGGTGGTCATCTGGACACTGATTTTGTGACATTTCGGCTTCTGTCCAGAAGCCATTTTCAACTGATGAAACTGAACTTACTGACTCAGAGTGGGATCAATTCCCAGTGTTTCAAGCCAGTTCCATCATTTGAAAATTTCTTCTGGATTGGAGCCGAAACGTCTTCATCGTAAAATCAGTGTCCAGATGACCATCATTCAAAACGTCTCTACTTTAAATTAGTCTGACTACATCTTTACAACAGTAATCAGTGGGCTACACATTTGCCCTCCAGCCAGAGGGTAACTGGTTCAATTACAGATGCAACTCTATCTATATTACAGATTAATGCATTTGACCCATCCTCAGTACTGTTGGAATAACCCATCGGGAGAAGTGGGCGGTCACAGTACAGCACTCGGTAACCCTTCTCCACATCTATGCTGTAGGTTCATATTGGATTAGCCAACTTAGCATGTGTCAGGCACAAGGGGTTAACCAAAGTTATCAAAGGTCACCCACACAGACATCCACAGAAAGGCCCAACGAAGTCTGAATTCAACTGGGATCTTCTCGCTGTGAGGAATGCTAACCACCCCTCCACAGACCACCATGCTGCCGGTTGGACACAAAGATGGCTTCTAAGTGGCTAAGTCCTTGTATTTAGCGTCCATGCTACTCCCGTGCTAGCGCTCGGTGTGATTTTCAATGACATGTCGTTTGTTCTGCTGCATACTGAGTGGATGGAGCGCAAAGGACTGTCGGGTGTTGGCAGCATTGAATTAAGAGCTCAGGCTGACAGGTAGCGAGACGCCTCTTTTCTATAAATGTCAGAAGTCAGGCTGTGCTCTGTTTGCTGATGCAGGCTAATAAATGAGCGCTATGCGAGTGTTTGGGCACTGCGTCTCGTGACAGAAGTTATATGCCAATGAAAAGCGGCTCCAAGCTGAGTGCAGGCTCCGTTAGCTCTTACAGGATAGACTACTGGCAATGCGGATGTTACTGCTCCATATAACACACTATAAGCTGACAGATATGAGTGTTAAAAATCTTTGTACGCGTTCATAATTTGGTTAATACAAAGTACATGAGCTGTTTGGCCAGGTTTAGGGTGGGCCTTGGGAGTGTGTCAAATGAAGCTCATCGAGGCTGGCAGTTATAGGTAGAATTTGGCATTCCATATTTGGAATTCCGACCATGAGTATCATAGCAATCAAAGAGCCAATCCGGAGCGAGGCTGTTGAAGGTAAAGCCCCTTCCTGCTCACACCGTTGGTTTAGCAGGGAGCGGGCGCTTAGCAATGCTGTCAATCAAACCTGTTGCTAACGCTAGTGGGAGTGACCTCGGGGAAAGAAGGCACCTGATTTGTCTGTTATTAATGTTCATATCTTGAGTTACAGACACAATAGGGAAATAAAAATACCAGGAACATGTAGAGCGGGTTAATACGAACATTTTAAAACCAAAATGATGAGCCTGACAGCAGCAGTTACGGAGAGAGGGGCCACAGTTTTTCAATATATAGTGAATTGGAGTCGATGTTTTGTCGATGGAGCCGGAAACTCACTCCCTATTTTGAACGCAGCGGCTAGCAGGTTAGCTTTGTCCATTTATATAAAGTTTATGGTCATGTTTTGCCATAGTGTAGCCTATGTATTCAATGCTTTTCTGGATAACACTAGCTTAGCTTAAGCAACAATCGGGCATAAGGCAAGTTAGTGAATTCAAGACAAATTAAACTCAAAAGAGCATAAGTTATAAAGATCATGATCTGTATTCTATCACGTTTCTTGTTATGCCATTAAGATGTCAAGCCATCTGCTGCCTTTGAGAGTGTACACTTCACAGTGATTGGTTAAACCCACCACATGGTCTCAGGACACAACACGACATCAGCAATATCAATTTCATGTATAAAGAATATTTTTGAACATTAATGCAGAACTGTAAATACCACTTGTAAATATATTTTTATCTGTATCAGTTTTTCCAACATATCAGACCTGCCGAGATTGACAAAAACTGAATAGGTCAAAGATATTAGCCTCAAGCAATACCCATCATAGCCGCTTCCATCCGGCGAACACCAAGCTAACCACTTACTTCGAACTAATTATGAATGTGCTGTCAGTCTTCTCATAATAGGGTTGGTCTGTGCAAAGCAAATAAGCAAGTTCTTAAACGATTAAACAATTCCCTCCAGGACGTGACCCCTTTCACTAATCAATAGCAGCCCTAATTCCCTGACATCATTTCTTCTCATTACAGGCCGCTGTCAAAGCTAAATGCTATAGAGCCTCCAGTGGGGATTTCCCATGAGGCCGAGCGCCGGGCGATGACCCACTTGTGCCCCGTACATGTAATGCCCCTGGTGAGCAATTGAGCAAATAATGAATGAAAGCAAGGGCTGAGCCTATAGTGGAAGTAGGCAGAGGTTCAGAGACGCAAGCCAAGGTCATCTGGTTTCTCAGAGCGATCTCTTTCAATACGACGTCCAAAGTCAACATTTCAACCAACCGATAGATTTAGGAGTGAAAGTTGAGAGGGAATGGGGGCTAAGTGAGGAAAATGGCAAATGGATCATACAGAGGTGGAGCAGCTTCAAATTTAACTCAGTGTGAATTTGAATGGTTTGTGGAGCCTGTGTCTCGACTTCAGCCCCTTGACTAACTCCATTGTTGAGGTCAATTTCTTGTTTATAGACCAGATAATGACATGCGTTTACTCTTTCGTAACTTTGCCCGGAATGTTCCACAGTATAGCAGGTGTTTTTATCGCTTCAGTACCTTTAAAAGCATGCAGTCTTACTGTGAGTGGGGTCACAGTGGCATTGCCTGCTTGTCTCCAGGGATACAGATAAGTTTAATGCTCTATTGTGTAACATTCCAGACAAAACAATTACAAGAATTATCTAACTTGGAAGATACCTGGAACTACTGTCTAAGTGTTTACAGGAAATGGATATCAACTTGTTAGCATTCTATTCATTTTTATTACAAATATAGGCTTCAGGTTAGAGGATAAAATGGTAAATGGTCACTTTTATATTCACGTTTCTGGTTTTTATTCTTCATTATGTTAATTTTATGATGATTATTTATGTTTTGATTTGTTTGTGTTGTGATTTTAATGTCTTTCTTATTCTGTGAAGCACTTACTTTGTGTGCGAATTGTGCTATACAATGCCATGCCTTCCACCTACAAGGCACTCAAAGCACTTTACATCAAGGAACCACTCACCCATTCACACACACATTCATACACCAGTGTACGCATACACTGACAGGGATGGTTCCTAAGAATGGTGCAATAAAAGTGCAAGAATAGAATTGTATTAATATGCTATTGAGTCTGAAATTCACTGTCTGTAGTTGTATTGTTACTATCTGAAGAGCTGAAGTTTCACATACAGTATCTGGCACCCCCGGTCGAGTGGCTGCAGTTATTCTTGTGGGCAGACACCATCACTTACCTCTAATTAACCCAATGATGGTCCGGTGAGCACCGACTGAAAGAGCCCATTAATCACTCACCTCTCCCAGAGCCGACTACAATCACAAAAAACGGAAAAGTTTAAGTCCTTTCTCCTCCAAATGCACTGAAACAGACACACTATAGTGGCCAAAGTCTGGAGTGGAGCTGAGGACTATAGAAAGTATGTATCTATCCATCTGCTTGGCACACAGAGCGGAGTTGAAACCATATAGTTATAGCTATATTAAAGCCCTACCAAGAAACTAAATCACCCTCCACTATTTTCACAGAGATTTTCCAAACCTGTTCTTGTTCCAGTTAATTCTGCCAAAAAGGGTCGTGAACTCTTTGTAAGGGAGATGTTTACTGTGTATCCATAGAAACAAAGTGGCTATATCACCTTGAAAATGGCGGATCTCTCAGGAGCTAAGCAGGGCTGGTACTGGATGGGAGGCCACTGGGAATACCAGGTGCAGCAGTAGGGGGCAGTGGCTCAGAGGTTCTGTAGTGCATACTGTAGTTGTGTCCTCGGGCAAGACACTTCACCCACCTTACCTCCAGTGCTGAAGTTCACTGGAGTATGAATGAGAGCGAGTTTGTGAGAGGACAACAAATGGAAATTAGCTGGTGGCATCTGGCTAAAATTATGCCAATTAACAGTTCATTTCATGCTAGGGCTCTGTAGATCCTGATGACATAACTGCACAGTAGGTAGCTCATTACAGTCTATATGAAAAAACACACTAGATTACAGGCTTTGGTGATTCATTGTCTAGACTTTAAACCCTCTATGCTCCCAATATATTATCATTTTATTCAATTAACATAATTTATAAGTTAAGTGTAACTTTCTTTCCTTTGTCCTTGTGTGTGTCGTTCTTCTCCTGTGTGAGCAGCGGCTGGTGATTTATCCAATGATGTAATGTTGGAAAAGTCAAACCTGTAATTGAGTCAGGAATTTTTCATCTGGTCACAGCTGCCCAGGTCTGTCTCTAAAAATAAAGATCTTACAAAAATAACAAAGAAAAAAGAAACGTGGTGGATACAAATGAAAAACACTGAGATATTACATTTTAATCCTGAGGCAAAGAGAACGGCCACCTGATGAGTCCCATTTTTAAATCTAGGATTATTATCTTAACCCAGTGAACTGCAGCATTTTTGTACAGCCCACAACAGTGTAACATGTACCTGTTGAACTAATAGTAATAATGCATTTGATTTATGTAATGCTCATTTGGACATTCAAAGCCACTTTAGAGTGCATTATTCATTCACTCCATTCTCAGTGGTGGTAAGATACTGAAGCCACAATTGCACCTGGTATTCCCAGTGGTCTCCATCCAACTACTAACCAGACCTTGTTTAGCTTCCAAAATCTGACGAGATCAGGCAGTAACAAACAGATATGGCCACATGTAATGTATATAATTGCCTTGAAAAGTTATCACAGCACACTTAAACCATAAATAGCATGTCTCCTCTAGCAGGTCTCTCACATCCATCAGTGTGAAATCCCAGTTGGTTGGCTAAGCCCCAACAAGTGCATACAGCAAACAGCTCTAGTGTGCTTTGGAAATGCCACAGCTATCATCATCGCTGAAGAGGAGGCAGAAGGACACACTCTCTGGCACAGGCTGGTCCATGTGCATTTTATTACCTCATCTTCAATGTGATTTATGGGTCTACGGTCCACTCCTCCAGCTGTTTAGACCTGAGCAAGATAAAAGAAAAACAAGACTGTATTACCCGCACAGAATGAGTGCATAGTACAAGTGCCTCTAGAGGAGAACTGCAGCAAGGATTTGATCTTTCAAAGGAAAATTGTCCCATGTGGATGAGCCAATGTCAAACAAGAGCTACATCTGCATTTAATCCACTTCAGTCTTTGAATAGGCCTATAAAACAGTCTCACAAGGAAAGTATTTATACATGTAGGAGACATTGTTTTGTTGTCTTTGGCGTCTTTCTTTTTGTCAGACTGATTTTACATCACAACACGTGTCTCTTGGTTCCCCAGTGCATCGGGTTTCAAAGCCTGTCAAAGTAAAGCCTGCCTTGTAGCCCCATCCAGTGGTGAAAACTAAAACTACAAAAAACACAAAACAGCCCTTTTTAAATTTCAAGGCATGTTTGCATGGCATTAGTGTGAATTCACTTATCAGGCTCATACATATTCATATTCATAGGCTGTACTGTATATGATAAAAACATCATTTAACTTCATACGCCAATATTAATTCAAACTGGATAGTCATTTATTTGGTAAAACAGGAGACAGGAGTTTCATTTTTTGCTTTTTGTTACCGTCTTTGTTACTCTTCTAAATTCATTAAAAAATTCTTATCCAAAACCAAGTAATACTATTGCTGGCTTTAACTGGCATTTCACCCCATAACACTCCATGCAAATTATGGAATAAAAATATGAAATCAAGCTCATGGTCAAAGTAATTTGTAACATTAATTTATTAGCCAGAACAGAATAATGTGGGCATATTTTGTAGATTTTTTACAGTGCAGACGATACAAGCCATCAGAACAGTACAGAAATCAAAAGAGTACATATTAAACTTTAGATGAGCAAACGCTGCAAATTAAACTGGATTACAGGTCTATGAGAAGCATGTGGCTTTTTACTTCATTTGTGCCCTAATACTCATGGTTGCTCAAGATAAATAAAAGTGGAATTTAATAAGAAAAGAATTGTACAGAAATAAAATAGATGTGACATTTACCAGTTACATGCCCTTTTGTACAGTACTAGTGTTGATAGCAATAACAACAGATATGTTTTAAGTGCAAAGGTGGATAGTACGTGGAACACCTCCAGTTTACAAGGTTTTAATACCACTTTTCTATTTTGCCTCATTTTGATCTGTGGTGTTTAAAGAAGGGATTTTTAGAATACAGATGCTTATAGGTAGATTACTTTCAGTACAAAATGGTGTTTGCAGTTTAAATATTTATTTTAAGGATGCTTTGAATAAGATAGTGTTGCAACAAAAATCATACAATCTTAACACACATCAATACTGAACAACCGCAATAAGCCACATGGTAAGTGATACATCTGCGAATATGTGGAATCGGAAACTGACTTTCTGAAATGAAAGGTTTTTTTGGAGTGAATGCATTTTGTCTTCAGTTCTGACACAGCTCTAGCATGGGACTAGCTTAAAGGCTTGTCTTAAAGAGAAGCCAACTACATTGAAACTAGCACATCCTAGCTGTTTACAGAAAGGAGTTGTGTTACTAGAGACCAGACTGAAATGAGCTGTGTCAGAACTGAAGAAGCTACTTGGATGAGTAGCAAAAACATACGATACAATAATTCAACCTTCTATTTCTGTAGGCTCTAGCTGGATGACACATTTCTAAAACACGTTATTTTAGTTTGATAAGATCCTACTTTAACAGTGCGTTGGAGTATATTTTGTTTATGGAGCCAGTGGCCCCAGTCTTAGCTCTACATGATGGGTCAGCCAAATGGCCTCTGCCTGGACGTCCCCTGCCTCCTCGCTCGGCCTGATGGGAGCCGCCAGGTTGCGGAAGTCGTGCCGGATTTTAAATGAAACAGTGACATCGCTGTCTTCTTCCTTCTGAGGGATCACTTTGATGAAGAAACCAATCTTGTTGGATTTCCTGAAGGCAACAATACTGGAGGAGGAGATGGAGATGGGGTTAGGAGTGAGCAGACTCTATTAAAACCGTGTTGTGTGTAAATGTGCGTGTGCGGTTGTGTGTGTTTGTTTTTGTGCTTACTCTGGGTCATCCTGGAAGTCTTGAGGTTCAGCTAGTTCATCATACTCTGCAGCAGCATCCTTCCCAGCCAAAACCAACTCCTTGCTGGGCACCATGACCTAAAGAAACAACAGAGGCACTGACTTTTAGCACACCTGTGGAGTGGGCTAGGAGCGCCACAGTATAAAAACATCTGCAATACGGAGCAATGCTGGTGCTGCATAGTAATACATCATTTTAGTCCTAACTAGACTATTAATGTTAAAAGCCTATAGCATAGTACTGTATCTAGTATGCATACCAATGAAATGACCACACTAAACCAATTTACTCAGTGGTGGAACATAACCAAGTAAAAGTAGGAAAGTAGTCTACTCAATTGGATACGTTTTACTTTTACTTTGCTACGTTTGAGAGAGGATATCTATACTTTTTACTCCACAAAATTTTTGAACAGGACTGAAAAGTGAAAGTTTTTTTTTTATTATTATTATTGCTTGAGACCTACTTTAAAGACGAGCATTTTTATCAAGTTCCTAATTTGAACAAACTAAAATATACAAATAAAAAGCTAGAAAAAAAACTATTGATTCAGTTGTTTCTGTAGAACAAACTTCAGCACAAATCTTTATCAAAATCACTACATATGAAACTTTATTAGATCTCAAAATCTGTACTAAATACTTTTACTTCTTAGGCAGGGCAAGTTTATTTGTATAGCACAATTCGTGCACAAAGTAATTCAAAGTGCTTTACAGAATAATAAAGATATTAAAATCACAATAAAACAAATCAAAACATAAATAATCACAAATAATCAACATAAAATGAACATTAAAATAGAAGAGTGCAGAATAAAAACCTTTCAGTCGTATGCACAGCTAAACAGAACAGAATTGTCAAAGTAGAGGCCTGTCTCACATCTTCAGGAAGACTGTTCCAGGTTTTAGCAGCAGAAAACTGAAACTCTGATTCCCCATGTTTAGTCCTGACTCTGGCACCAGCAGGAGGCCGGTCCCTGAAGTCCTCAGAGTGTGAGATGGTTCATATGGCACTAACATGTGGGAGATGTACTTTGGTGCTGGGCCATGGAGAGACTTGTAACAAGCAGAGCTGCTTTAAAGTCTATTCTCTGAGCCACAAGAGCCAGTGCAGAGACCTGAGCACAGGACGCATGTGCTCTTACTTTGTAGGTTTTAGAGAAAGAGACTGGAGGTGACTGCTGACACTTTCTCTTTGTTTCTGTGGCCAAAGACTATGACTTCAGTCTTGTCTGAGTTTAGCTGGAGAAAGTTGTTTTGCATCCACACACTGATTTGTTGGATGCAATGGCAGAACGAATCTACTAGTCCATATGCACCTGCTTCCAGTGAGACATAGATCTGAGTATCATCTGCATAGTTGTGGTAGGACACATTATTGCTGCGTATTAACTGGCAGCATGTAGAGATTGAACAACAGGGGTCCCAAGATTGACCCCTGGGGCTCCCCACAGGTCAAGGACATTTTATCTGACACACATTTTCCAATTTCAACAAAGTACTCCCTGTCTTCTAGATAGGACTTGAACCAGTTTAGTGCAATACCAGAGAGGTCCACCCAGTCCTCTAGTCTCTGTAAGAGGATCCCATGATCAACAGTGTCAAAGGCAGCACTCAGATCTAACAGGATCAAGACTGAGACTTTGCCTGCAACAGTGTTCAGGCAGATGTCATTTGTCACCTTGATAAGAGCAGTCTCTGTGCTGTGGTGGGGTCTTAAACCTGACATTTTGAGAACGTTAATAAGCTCTTGGTTAACAACTTTTTCAAGGACAAAAAATGGCAGATTTGAGATGGGTCGGTAATTGCTCAGTATTGTGGCATCAAGACTGCTCTTCTTGAGGAGAGGCTTGATAACCACAGTTTTCTTGGAAATGTTCCAAATTGAAGTGACATGTTAACGATGCAAGCGAATGATGATAGCAAACTGTTGAGCACAGACTTCAGAAATCTAGTGGGTAACACATATAGACAGCATGTAGATGAACTCAGAGCTGACAGAACTGTCCAAGAGATCGTCATCAGTCTAAGAGTCTAGGTCACTGCAGGGGTGTTATTTGCATTATAGAAATTGCAATTTTATTCTTTACATTTTAAACAGGTACTTTAATACTTTTACTTAAGTAGATTTTTAATGTGATACTTTAACTTGAGTATTTTTTTTGCTCCAGTGTCTGTACTTTTTCTTAACTAACAAAATTGAGTACTTCTTCCATCACTGAATAACGTAGGATAAGAAGAACCAACAGCTATTGTGAAAATTAAACCTGGACAAAAACAAAACTAAACAAAAGCAGAACTGAGAAATGAAAATGTACAAAGATCTCTAATGGCTTTGACAGTGTGCATCTGGCAAACTGAGGATTAGTTCATTTCTATTGACACAGATACTGAGGCTGTTATTATTGTACTGCTAATTTGGGGTTTATTAAGTTTGCGTCACAGCTGTTTCTTGTCATCTTTGCACAGTCTAAGGAAAGAAAACTCTCTAAACATGAATCTCCTTGACAATTTAATAGTAATAACTCTAGAGAGGATTAAAGAAAAGAGCTGACTGATCACAATTCATATCATTATACTTTTAGCAAAGAAGTGCTTTTCACAGTTTAAACATCAAGAAGCCACTGCATCTATAAGCCTCATACCTAATTAAACTAAAGTCACTCACAATGCAAATGATTTAATTATGACAGATTAATTTTAGCACTCGTTTCTAGCACTTTAAATCCTCGGAGCCACACCAGCAACTGTTTTTTTGACACTTGGTTAATGTCACTGGCAGCCATTTTGCAGATCTAATGAGCACAGTATTCCCCATGTAATGTGAATGAATGTTCTTCTCACTGCAGCCACACAAGCAGGTGTCATCTGGTTTAAGACGCTAGACACTAAGACAACTGCACTGGTGTTGTCTTAAATGTACTGTTTTGTTTGTTTGTTTTTTATGAAGAATGCCTCATACACATTTAAGCATCCTGCATAAGAATCATCTATCTACAGCAGTGGAGAAATGTAACAAAGTAAAAGATGTAGGTATCTGTACTTTACTTAAGTATTTCAAACTGGATACTTTTTACTTTTACTTCACTACATTTGAGAGCAGTACTTTCTACTCATCTACTACATCTTTGAACTGGACTGAAAAGTAAAAATATTTTTTATGATAGTTTGAGACCTGCTGAAAAGTCTGAAGGTTTATTTTGAACACATAATCTGAGCAAACAAAAATGTACAAATAAAAATAGCTAGAAAAAAAATATTCAATTGTTTCTGTTGAACAAAATTCAGCACAAATCTTTATCAAAAATCACTACATCTTAAGCCTTATAAGACCTCAAAATATGCATGGAATACTTTTACTTTATACTCTTTAATTACATTTTTAAACAAGTACTTTAATACATTTACTTGAGTAGATTTTTTCACGTGATACTTTTACTTGAGTATTTTTTTGCCCTGGTAGCTGTACTTTTACTTAAGTAACAACATCGAATATATGTCTTCCACCCCTGATCTATAGTATGCATGCGGCCAATGTCCTTCACAACAAATCAGCAGGCAAATCATGCAGTTTCATACTTCGTTGAGTAACCAGTCCAGTCTTTAAATTGCAGGTGTTGGAAAAGTCTGCTCCTACAAAACTGTACTAGATTGTAAAATAGAAAAAACACTTACGTTGCAAAAATTTTCACTTCATATTTTTATATTTTATATATTTTCTAAAAAGTGCACAATGTAACTTTTCTAGTGTGGGGTCCGAAGCCTGCCTTGTACCCATGGAGATGTTCGCGCTTTCCTGGAATGTTCCACAGTACAGCATTAAATTTATCTGTCTCCATAAAGGCAAGAAGGTGACTACCAGGCCATGGTCAAGTTGTACAAGAATACATGTTTTTCAAGGGATTTTTGAGCAATAAATACATTACAATACAATACATACTGTTGAAAAAAGCCAGGTAGATGACTTAAATGCCATAATGTGGAACATTCCAATCCACACAACACAGTAACATCTCCATGGAGACAAGCAGCTGGCAAACCCAGCATTAGAAAAGCTAAATTATGAACCTTTAAGAGTAGTTTTCATAAGAGATGAACATCAACTTTGATACTGTCCACTCCCACCTCCACATCACTGTAGTAAGAACAGACTGATAAAACCCATCCAAGCAGACCTACATGTTCTTCACAATGGCCTCCAGGTGATTGAACTGATCAAGCAGAATAACAACACTACATATAGTCCTGCACACTCCACTTGGCCATAATGTGAACAGAAATGGGTCATGAAGATGCTGTGCTTTGGCCAGGGGCACTTTCTCACTCCAGTGTGGGACATCATCAGTGAAAGCCCAAGAAGACAAACAGCCATAGACACAGTGGGGGAGAGTGTCCACTGGGAAGGGACAGTTTGAGCTGTGTATTTGACGACTCACATGTAGAGCCATTACCCTCAGTTTGTCAAAGTGAGCAGCTATAAAAGGTCAGGGAGCCCACAGGGAGTACAGACATGAAGGTAATGCACTCCAGCCAGGTACTCTCTTGTAACCTGTGATAAATAGGGCTGCAACTAACGATTATTTTATCAGTCGGCCATTATTGTTCAATTAGTCAACTAGTCAAATGATCATTTCTACTGTACATTAAGATTTTTGTAAATACATGTTAGCCATGCTTCTAGATAGACAATATTTATGAATATAAATACGTATTATAGATAAAAGAGAATAGATAAAATAGATAAAACAGACATCTTAATATGCAACTACACCTATTAACTTCTATTACTACTGTAATTATATAACCGTAATCCCATTTGGTTTTTCAAGTTTTTATGTTCACATTGTATTATTCAGTTAATGTGTCCAATAGTTTCCCTAATTTCCCAATAATAAATAAAATTTGTCCAGGCAAATTTGAATACAACCATTGTCAGTATGTTAAATAAATGAATAGATATGAAGAGTAACCGAGGTAACAGTAGATCTGGCAAGTTGTTTCTTAAAATATTGTTAGGAGATGCCATTCAGGAAACAAGTCAAAGCTGTCACTATACAGAAGATACGTTTTTTAATGTTTTATTGGTACACAAATGTCTGGTGTGTCTGTTGAGGTAAAAAAGTGAACAGGATTGTAAACAAACCTTAGCCGTGCTGTTGATGTCATCGGGATCGTCTTCTTCACAAGACGACAAAGTCACATGGGTAACATTCTCCACTGGGTTGGTCAGCGTTAGCAGCACTTGACTCTCCTAAACAGAAAACCAAACATCATTTCTTTAGTATTTTAGTTTGGAGTTCTATTAGTTCTTGTCTTGAGAGTTCATAACCGCATAACACATTAGGTTTGTTGATCAGACTTACTTTCATGTATCGGAGATTTGGAATGGACATAATTCGCACTTCAGGGATATAACTCCTGTAAATAAGATTCAAAGAATAAAAACATTTTCATTCACTCAGTTCGAGACAAAAGTGCTTTGTGAAGGCAAGGTGGAAATGAAAAGAAAACATCAAATGAATAAATAATAATATTAAATGAACACACACTTTTGCTGCAATTCAATTTAAACTACTGTGAAAAGTATTTCTAGAAGGCAATTATTAAGGCATAAAAAGCAAACAAAAGCTTTCATTTATTAAAGCTGCATGAATAATTACTATAATATATGCTTGTGCTAAGGCTCTGCTAGTATTACACTTTACAGACTTAATCCAATTACAAGTAGTAGAGGCTTCTGGCAAAATATAATTAATAAAAATGTTTTATTTATCAAAGTGAGACTTTCAGAGTCTGTTGAATACTTACACAGCCACCAACTGAATTTTAAACTTGATAGAAGTTGGGTTGAACTCTGGCTTGCTCAGGTTGTGCTCACATTTCTAGAAGGGATTTAAGAGACAGGAACAATTAGGCTGTTCAAGTAAATAACTCTTCATATGCCAATCAAAACAGATTTCAGAGCTCAATTTCTGCAACGTACACAGAGCATATATTTCAAGTCTGATGTAAATGAAATATAAAATTCAGTTCATTTCAACATAACTGCATTTGTATTCCTTACAAACAACATACTTCACATGTCAGTGATAGCTGGTTTCATCAAACAGCATGATTAAGTTATGTTATACTTATGTTATACTTTGAAAATGCATCTAAATAAAGATAAATAAAATATTAAAAAAAATTCTTTGGAAAGAAAAATACATGAATCAGTGTTTCCCACAGGGGTCACCTGATACAGTGATGGAACCAGCAATTTGAATCCATTTATGGCAAAACAATTTAGACACTTGTTGCCTATACTAATAAGAAAAAATAAATGTAAACTTTTAAATGATTCAAATATATGAAGGAAAAAGTATCAGATTAGACTTGAAGGTGTCATAGTCCTCTCCACTAATAATAAGAGACACTACACGATTCTTCAGAGATTTAGACCAAGGGGCACTGACCCTGCAGCGTAGAGAGCGCTTCATGAGCAGGTGCTTGTGTCTGGGGTGGAGCTGAGAGGCATTTGCGGGCTGGAAGTCCGGCTGCAGGAGACGCTGCCTCAAAGTGGTCACTATGACGACCAACAGCACAGACATAGATGCATTATACAAAATGAAAATCACTATACATCGGTCACATAAGAGAGGACTAGCTCACCCTCTGGGAGATTGACAGGTCGGGTGTAACAGTCTTCAGGAAGAGGCTCCACTTCATCAAGGGCCTGGGCAGGTTCAATGGTGATTTCCTTCTGGTCCTCCCCCTCTTTAAGACTGTTTAAACATACAATAGAAAGACAACAAAGACAACTTACTTGATACTAGATAACAGATAGAAAAAAAAATTGATGACTATCAACTCTCCCAGTTTACAAAACATAAAATATAAATACATAAAAATGTATCATAGAGGTTCTGGCTTGTACACATTAAATGTGTACATTAAATCATCAAAAATATAAATCATAGTTCAAGTAGTTCATAGTCCAAGCCTTTATGATACAAAAAGAGCACTCACGAAAGGCCAGCGAGGCTAGAAAGAGGTCCTCCAGGTCTTTGCCTTTGCAGTCTGGTTCCCAGTCCATATTTTTCCTGCAGAAGGTAGAAATAAGCTAAAAAATCATGACATAATGTATGA
>KN486653.1:0-21964 GCA_000787095.1 Periophthalmodon schlosseri
CACCTGAAGAGGGCAAACCACCTTTTTTCCAGTAAGAACCATGGCCTCAAATTTGGAGGAGCTGATTTTCATCCCAGCTGCTTCACACTCGGCTGCAAACCACCCCAGTGCAAGTTGCAGGTCCTGGTTTGATAAAGCCAACAGAACAACATCATCTGCAAACAGCAGAGATGCGATCCTGTGGTCCCCAAACCGGCCCCTGACTGCACCTAGAAATTCTGTCCATAAAAACAATGAACAGAACCAGTGACAAAGGGCAGCCCTGGCGGAGTCCAACACCATGGACCACTATGGAAACTACATGCACCACTGATTGATTACACAGATATAAGGCCACATAGTAATTTAAAAGAAAGTACTATTGTTTAATGTAGAAAATCACATTCTATTGTCTAAAGAAAATTTTTTAGACCCCATACTCCCGGAGCTTCCCCCAAAGGACATCACGTGGGACACGGTCGAATGCCTTCTCCAGATCCACAAAACACGTGTGGACTGGTTGGGCAAACTCCCATGAACCTTTGAGGACCCCATGGAGAGTGTAGAGCTGGTCCAGTGTTCTGCGACTGGGACGAAAACCACACTGCTCCTCCTGAATCTGAGGTTCAACTACCGGGAGGATTCTCCTCTCCAGTACCCTGGAATAGACCTATTCCAGAAGGTCCTAGAGGTCTATTCCAGGCACTTTAATGTAATTATTTATTTGGAAAGTTCATGTTTTAAACATTTGTAAAACTGTTTTGTACAATGATTATGATTATGATGCTTATGATTATGATTATGATGATGATGATGATGATGATGATTATTATTATTATTATTACCATCATCATCATTATCCCCCAATAATGATGATGATGGTAATAATATAATAATTATTATTATTATTTTTGTTATTATTATTATTGTGACAAATATATTTATTACATTATATTACATTTTTTAATATAACAAAAACGTTAATTCTTCAATTTTATGCAGTCTGTTTTAGTTTTATATTTGTCAGTTTTGCATTACATGCTGATTTCTGATGGTCTTTGCTCAGATTCAAACGACGCCTTTAAACCGTGGTACATTACTCTCCTGCTGTATTCTTCATCTTTGTTGCCTCTAAACTTCATGTCCCAGAATCCCCCGCGGCCGTGACCGCTCTGTCAAACATGTCTGCGCTCATAACACTCACACTGTTCACTTTTATAACCACAAACTCCACATTTAATGTAAATTCCCAAATCGCGCTCGTACGTGTGATCCGCGGGTTTTAAGACGAATTTAGGAGCAGTGTGTCCCGTCACTGAGTGTTTTAAAGTTTAAAGTTAGCTTCGAGGCTAAAGCTAACGTCGTAAACATGATTCTGCCTGTTCTGCTTCGGAGCGGAGTTTACGGAGGAGAAGCGGCGTTTTTATCACGTTTTTCACGGTTTAAATTCTATAAACGGAAAGTCCACGGATCAGGTCTGAGCTGTACCGCATTCAGACACCGCTGGATGAAAATAACGCACTTTATGAATGGATTTAAGATGATGAGTACTCAGGCTAACAAGGTAAAGATCTTCAAATGTAGACCTGCTTTAGTCTTGTTTTAGTGCATATTCTGTCTGAGTCTCAACTGAGACTAGGGACATTACATTGACTTTATATTGATTTTCCTGAACCTTAATCATAATTTGGCCTAAACCAACCTAAAACATGCACAATAGGTCAAATCCTCCAACTAAGGTAGTCATGACCAAGACTAGCTCAAGATCTGGAGAAGGGTCCCAGTGCTCCTGACAGGTTTAACCCAGAGACACTGAAGGATGGGTCAAATGCAGAGGATTTGCTACAAAAAATGAACTTGTTCTTCTTTAGATAATAATAACGTATAAAAGACCTTCTGTGACATTGCTTCTTAAAAACACAAATTGCACATTATTATTATGTGTTTGCTGAAAGGTTCACATTGGATTTCACATACACCCATTTCACCTGTGCCTTCAGGAGGCTGTGGACCTGTCTGTGTTTCCTGTGGAGAGAATCAGGAACTTCTGCATCATTGCTCACATCGACCACGGCAAAAGTACACTGGCAGACAGACTACTGGAGATCACAGGTCAGAAATAAAGCAGGGTTAAAGCAGGACAGACTACTGTTGCATTAAGACGGTGTCAGGGGTGTCGTATTTACATGCAGAGTGTATGGGGGATGCGCGTCTAGGCTGGGCCCACATTTTTAAATTCTGGTTTCAATGCTCAAACGCGTTGACACCAGAGTTAAAAAAGTAGGACTGAACCAGGACTCGCAGACAAACTATGGCGATCACTAGGACCAGGACTAAACCAGGTCTCAACCAGGACTAAACCAGGACTAAACTGAGACTGAACCCTCTTGTTCTTCTTGTTTTTCAGGTGTGATTTCTGCCACAGAGAAAAACCATCAGGTGTTGGACCAGCTGCAGGTGGAGAGAGAGAGAGGCATCACTGTGAAGGCCCAGACCGCATCTCTGTTCTACCACCACCAGGGAGTGCCATACCTGCTCAATCTCATAGACACACCGGTAACACAAGCATCACATGTGTCACAGTGTCTAATGCTGTTTTCACACATGTTACTGCGCTCTGTGGACCGACCCAGGTGGCACTAGATTTAGTTCTGTTTACTTCTCTTTTGGGTTGGTCTTGTTCACATGCACAGCACATCATTCACCCCAAGAACGCACCATGAGCCACGTGAAAGTAGGCCTGTCACGATAATTACTATATTGACTTCATACGTTTTGGGGGTCAATATTTATCATGGTACTTTTTCTTTGTACTAGTGGGGAAGTTTTTGTTATTTTTCTGTTCTATGATGAGATTTGAGCTGTAAAAGGTTGAACTAATAATTTCTATTATAGACATGAACTAACTACTACTAAAGTGTTTCATTCTGCAATTCCTTTATTGCAGTTCATATTTTGACAATATTGTACAATTGGTAATAATTCTGCTTTATGGTTTGGTTTCAATATTATCGTTTATGTCTATATTTAGTTCAGCGATATATATCGCACTTCAAAATTTGTTATCGTGTCTACATGAGAGGTGTCAGCTGAACAAAGAACTTGGACATTACCCTGTGAATAAGCATGGTCTCATTTCCATGGAGCTATACACAGTGGTCTTTTCTCTCACCTGTAGCTAAATACACCATGAGGACAGAGCATGCTGAAGAATTGTCCAAGTGCCACCTGAAGAAGCAGGACCACAGTTTGAGAACCACTAGTATACGTGATCCACGCACTTTTACACATAGGTCAGCTGCTGTTTACCCATTTATTCCACTTTCAGATTGAAAGCTGTGTTATGGTTGAAACAGCCTAAATGAGGAGACTACATGAAGCTTCAACATCAAAAAGTGAAACTATGAATTTGCAAAACATTTGGGAAAAGGTCAAAGTGATGAATGCAGATAATGACTCATTAATACCACACATTACATTGGTCCAGTTTTTTTCTGAGCGTCATGTGGCCTTTGTGCTCTGTGCTGCCCCCTAGGGTCATGTGGACTTCAGTTACGAGGTTTCGCGCTCGATCGCAGCCTGTCAGGGAGTGCTGCTCATTGTAGATGCCAATCAGGTACAAGACACTGTATTCACACACATAGAGGAGATATCTACACACTACACATGTGGTCCTAAATATCATTAAAGGGCCTGGATTTGTTCATGTCCAAAGCCCAAAATCTCAATGCTCATTTTGACAGTATTTTTTCAGGTTCATGAACAATTTAAAACTAATTATTTATTTCAGGGAATCCAGGCTCAAACAGTGGCCAACTTTTATTTGGCTTTTGAGGCTCAGCTCACAATAATCCCTGTCATCAATAAGGTATTTTAAATCTTTCACAATTTAAAACTATTCTGTACATTTTAATCTAAACCTGTTGTAATTTCTGTTTCACAGATTGATCTGAAAAATGCTGATCCAGAGCGAGTGGAAGCTCAGATAGAGAAAGTATTTGATATTCCACGAGACGAGTGCATCAGAGTGAGTCAGTCTGAAAATATAATATTTTAACATTAAGGCTTCAAATTTTATGTTTTAACTCACATTGTGATGATTTATATAGTTTCATATAGTGTAATAGAAGGAAGCAAACATGCCTTATGAAAAAGATTAGAAAAAAGGAAAACTTTCATAATTCCCTAAAAAATAAGATTTCGGGCCAAGAAATTCAAGAAACCTGGTGAAATTTACCATCAAATGCACAATTTGGACTGTGGCCTGCATGTGCAATACAAAATAACATGGTTTGGGATGTGTGTGTGTGTCTTAATTTAGTACAATCTCTGATTTCACTAAATCTAAGACTATTGCTGCTAGAAAATGTTTACATTACAAGAATAAAAGGTTGTTGTTTTTTTTATTCTTAAATTGTAGTGGAGCTAAAACTATGCATTTACAAATCAATGGGAGAAATCAGCATGGGCAAAACCTTTTTGTTCAAACTGACAGCATACCAAACTCAAACAAACTCAGTCTTCCCACTGTTCATGTGGGTGAGTCAGTCACAAGGATATCAGGAAAAGTTACATTTCTTTTCATTTTATGGAGTTACGGTATACGCCAATATATGGCATATAGCAATAATAGAACTATGGCTTTAAGGCCTCATAGAAAATGTGATAATTTAGTGAAAAAATGTAAAAGTCTTGACAGGAAAACACAAAATACAAGTAAAAGCTGAAGTTAAATCTATCAACTGGAGAAAACGTTGTAGGCGTGAAGACATTTCGCTGCTCATAAAAATAAAATAAACGTCAAAAACTTTTTTAAGTCTACAGAGTGCAACGCAACAAACTGGCTTTATGCAAAAATGCAACAAAGTCAATCTTCCCACTAATTATCCACACTGATGGGCCAGTCAAACTGATAATGGCCAGGTAAAAAATATATATTAATAATAATAATAATGATAATAATATTATTATTGCATATAATTGGCATCTAAAGGGTTAATTATTTAATGTGTAGAATCAGTATGTCAGTGGAAAGAGAGCCCCTTCAGGGAAAAAATACAAAAAATAGTCTTTTAGTAATATTAACGTTTGACAGTTGACTTTACTCAAAAACAAAAATGTTTTGATAGGCCAGTCAAGTCCTATAATGGAATTATTAAGTTGTTTTCAAATTGGCAGTAGGTGGTATGTGACAAAAACTGATATCTAAGGGGTTAATAAATTATGGTAATTTATAATCCCAATTTATCATTTTAAAGAGAACCTGAAAAAAAACACCAAAAAATGACTATGGCAGTTTAAAAACTGAAATACACTATTTGTACGAAACACTCCCAGTGTTTGCATTTTTTCAACAAGGCACAAGGGTTAAAAGTATCTGTGGAGTTGAATGTGTTTTTAATTGGACATAAATGAGCCGTCATTCATCTCCATTTGCTCATCGTTAAATATTTAAATATTTCTGAACATGAATAGAATCTATTACAGTTATTGTGACCACTCAAACTATAGAAAATGAAGGACAGTAACTGCAATAACGGCACATGATTTTAATGTTTTATCTGTGGTAATGCACAGAGAGATTGGAATTGGAATAGATTGGAATAGTAACAGGAGCTAAGATATAACAAACCTGAAGGCCAGTGCACCCAAAGTCTGGATTTCTTTGTGAGAGGAAAAATGACTCTGTCATTCAAACTTGTTGCTAACGCTAGTGGGAGCGACCTCGGGGAAAGACGGCACCTGATTGGTCTGTTATTAATGTTCATATCTCGATTTAGGGACAAAATAGTGAATTAAAAACACCAGGCTCATGTATAGTGGGTTAATACGCTAAAACTTTTAACAATGCAGGCTGCAGGGGAAATTATACTTTTTATACTGGAGTATCACTTGATGTCACAATGTGGAACAGAGTTTTTAACATCTGGAGAGCTTCTCATTTAACTGTTTTATCAATTTACGTTTTTCTTTCCAGATTTCTGCTAAACTAGGCACAAACGTTGATAAAGTCCTTCAGGCGGTCGTAGAGAGAATTCCTCCGTGAGTCATTTTAAATTTAGCTCAAATTGTCATCCAAATTAAACTAAAATACCTCCTCCCCTCCTCAGCCCGGCAGTGAGCCCCTCCTCCCCACTTCGAGCACTGGTTTTTGACTCAAACTTTGACCATTATCGCGGCGTCATCGCAAACATCGCTCTGTTTGGAGGAAAAGTGAAAAAAGGAGATCGGATTGTCTCGGCTCATCTGAAGAAAACCTATGAAGTCCAAGAGGTCGGGATCCTGAGACCCAATGAACTGCTCACCAACCAGCTGTAAGAACCAGGACTGAACCAGGACTGAACCAGGACTGAACCAGGACTGAACCAGGACTGAACCAGGACTGAACCAGGACTGAACCAGGACTGAACCAGGACTGAACCAGGACTGAACCAGGACTGAACCAGGACTGAACCAGGACTGAACCAGGACTGAACCAGGACTGAACCAGGACTGAACCAGGACTGAACCAGGACTGAACCAGGACTGAACCAGGACTGAACCAGGACGGAACCAGGACGGAACCAGGACGGAACCAGGACGGAACCAGGACTGAACCAGGACTAGACCAGGTTTTCTGATCTATGTTATAATATTGTTTCCTCATCACAACCATACCAGGAGTTGTGTTTGGTTTCATTCACACATTTTTAGAGCGAACCTATTTGTGCTTGTGTCTGCTATATATTATAAGCTATGACACTCATGGATCATTTTGTTATTATTTGGACAGTTTAAATCGCAGTCTGAGATGACTTTCATAAAAGATATAAGTCCACTGACTTCCGCGTTAGAAAACTGAGGTCCCCAATGGGCACTGACGTTGTTGTGAACGTCATCACAACAAAGCACATGTTGTCGGCTCCTTCTATGGATAGCTGCACATCACACTAGTGCAACGCTGCCGAATCCTACACGTATCACTGATTAAGAAAATAAAATTGGAGAACAAAGTAAGTAGGACAGAGCAGTGGGCTTGTATGGCGGTGAAAACAGGTTGATCAACATAATGGTATCTTGAAAGTAAGCAATTAAAGATTACTCAAACATACATAAATCACTCCAAATACAACTTCAGAGGGTAAATGAGAAGGGAAACAACTATAACATGTTTAAAACCTCTGAAAAGTTGTTTTAGCATATACTTTAACATACAAACCCTGCATATTTAAGTTTAGGTGTTCTTCTCTCAGACAGAAGACACTCTGTTCCTCCTTGTGATGTCATGTGGTAATACAGGAAGTGCTCCACTGTGTACACTCTATACACCTTCATTAGAATCCTTTGGATAATTTCAGCCCTGGAATTGCCAATCTCTACTGAACTAAAGGTACCTGTTAACTTACACTACCACTACATGACATCACAAGGTAGAACAGAGCATTCTGAGCTTTGGAGATGTAGACACACTAATAATAAAAGCTTGTGTTAATGAAACAAAACGAAGTGCAGAGGTTACAAACGTGTGTGAATGAAACAAAACACAGCACAGAAGTTACAGCATTATGACATGGCTTAAAGCTCGCAAGTGTTTTGCTTACAAGTTACTTTGAAAAAAGTGGGGCCCCGAGTTTCAAAATGTTAAGAACCCCTGCTGTAGACGAGGGTGGGACGATTCTGTTTTGTCACGATTCGATTCTTATTTCGATGCTTCAGTCACAATTAGATTTTTATTTCAATTTTTGTTGGGCCTCAGAAGAACAGAAACTTTTTGATTTGTTTTAATATAGTGTATATGTGATAAGTCAAGAGTTTATTGTATTGACTTAATGATTTAGGCTACAGCTTTGAATTTTGAATCATTATATTGTGTCTCCTAAGGAGCGTGCGCCTCCTGATTTTCATGTCTGTGTATCTTTGTGTTTCTACCTCTTCCCAGCAGCAGGTTATTTTTATTTATTATTATTATTTTTATTTTTTGCAGGTCAGGTGTGATTGCTGTTGTCTCTGTCTAATATATATTTTTTTTTTTACAGTTTTGCTGGTCAGGTGGGGTATGTGATTGCTGGGATGAAGGATGTGAAAGAAGCTCAGATCGGAGATACTCTCTTCCTTCAAGAGGGGGAGCCAGTGGAGCCTCTGCCTGGGTTTAAACCTGCCAAACCCATGGTGTTTGCAGGTGCGAGAAGAAGAGGGGGGAGGAAGTGAGGCTTCACCATTTGGCCCCTCCCACCAACACATACACACACACACACACACACCACATTCAGACTAGGCAATGTGGATGAAGTGTCTTTCCTAAGGACTCAACAACAGTTTGGACTAAAGTCACTGCTGTCCCACTGTGGCACCTGGTATTCCCAGCATTCTCCCATCCATGTACTAACCAGGCCTGAGAGGCTTCAGCTGCAGCCTCTGTGTGGAGGAGGTTTGCCAGCATTGGCTCCAGAGTAGAGCTCCACTCCATCATCCGGTGTTAAAAAGTAAACGTTTTTTGGGGGGTTTTTTTTATGCGGACAAGTTAATACTTTATAATAGATACATGGTTAAATTGGTTAAGGTTAGGGTTTAGGTTGGGGTCCAATAATCAAGTATTAAACCAGGCTGGATATGGAGGTAGTGGAGCTCCTCTCATCATAGCGCTTCCCATTGGCTGCAACAGAAGCCATGTCTCAGTCTGCCCAAGGCGGCTCCGGCACAACAGTATCTCAGTGACAGATCAGGAAAAGTCATTCTTTTGTTTGTTTTTTCTTATATTGGCCCAGCCCTAGTTTGAATATTTTCTAAAACTAAACTGCGTTGTGGTGCTCAAATCTTCTTCAGGGATGTTCCCCATGGACCAGTCTGAGTACACCGGGCTCCGCAGCGCCATCGATAGGCTGACTCTGAATGACTCTTCTGTCACTGTGCAGAGAGACAGCAGCTTAGCCCTGGGAGCAGGGTGGAGGTAGGACTAAAGCAGGGACTAAAGCGGGGACTAAAGTGGGGACTAAAGTGGGGACTAAAGTGGGGACTAAAGTGGGGACTAAAGTGGGGACTAAAGTGGGGACTAAAGTGGGGACTAAAGTGGGGACTAAAGTGGGGACTAAAGCTGGACTAAAACCAGGGACCGTCTTCCAGTTCAGTTGAAACTGTAGGGATTTTACAATGTGCTGATGTCATGTGAATGCAGCCTATTAGCTTTATGAGGCAAATACAACCTTAATAATAAAACCTCATGTCTCTCATCAGACTGGGTTTCTTGGGCCTTCTTCACATGGAGGTGTTTAATCAACGTCTGGAGCAAGAATACAATGCCTCAGTGATCGTCACTGCTCCAACTGTGCCCTATAAAGCTGTACTGTCCTCTCCTAAACTCATCAAGGTAAATTGTCTTCACTGTAATCATGTACAAGTGTTTACACTTTCTGGTAATAGGATATTACCCACCCCCGACTTAAAAAAATGCCTTGGAATGCTGCTCCAACTGGTAATTCTCCTTGTGAACTGTGAGATGATTGATTGACTGTCACTCCACATATGAGATCATCTGTGGTTAACCATTATTTAAACAATGTAAAAAATAGTTACAAGTTTAATCCAACAATATTCCTTTATTTAACATGTTACAAACATGTGTTTAATGTTTACCTCCTTAGCCTTTGAGTTAGCATCAGCCATGTTGTTAACATAAGATAATTCAGCTGGAATGCTCTGAGGTTGGAACTCATAATGTTCAACTGGGAAATAACCCACTTCCATTGTCTGCAATACAGCATAAACCAGAGCTGAAGCAGGGCTGAACCAGGATTGAACCAGGACTAAACCAGGACTAAACCAGGACTAAACCAGGACTAAACTAGATCTTTTGTCTCTTCCAGGAGCATGGCAGTGAGGAGATCACCATAGTAAACCCAGCCCAGTTCCCAGACCGGTCTTTGGTCTCTCAGTACCTGGAGCCCATTGTCATAGGAACCATTTTAGCTCCAGACGATTACACTGGAAAAATCCTGAGTCTGTGTGCGGTGAGTCTGACTCATCTGTCTCTTGTAGTGTCCATTTTGTCAATTTAAGGCCCTGTTCCTGATTTTTTTCACCCAAGTATTTCAGCTAAATGTGTCTTGCCCCAGTACAGATACATTGTATAAACGGCTCTTGAGGTCAAAATAAGTTTGCTATGTAATGTCTGCATCTAATTATAAAGAGTTTTATTGTTTGCGAACCAGGAAGTAATGATGCTGTGCTGTTAGCATGCTAGTTGTTGTCTGTTGCTGTGAAAAGTGCTTATAAACTCATTGTGGTGAATAATTAGTATGCTCAGAATGCATAACGTAAGTAAGGAATAACTTTGAATTTGGGATGCACGGACCCATCTTTTTAAGCTGAATGACTCAACTGACATGGTTGGTTTCTCCTCTGCAGAATTTCCGCAGAGGGGCTTTAAGTCTCTCTCTCTCTCCTCAGAGCCGCAGAGGAGTGCAGAAAAGCCTGTTGTACATTGACGACCATCGTGTAATGATGAAATACATGTTTCCTCTGAACGAGATCGTGGTGGACTTCTACGACTTGCTTAAGTCCATGTCCTCAGGATATGCCAGGTGAGACTGACAGGTGAGACTGACAGGTGAGACTGACAGGGGAGACTGACAGGGGAGGGGGACAGGTGAGGGACAGCTTAATTTTTAAAGAAATCTCCAAACCTATGATCCACAAATGTTGAAGCTTATCATCATCCTCTTTTCCTCTGTCCTCTGCTCAGTTTTGATTATGAGAACGCAGGATACGAGGCTGCAGACCTAATCAAGATGGAGATTCTACTGAATGGGCGCCCGGTGGAGGAGCTCACCACCATCGTGCACAGGTCTGGACCAGATCACACATATTATCTGGTATTTGATTTTTCTGTTTGAAAATTTTAAATAAACTTCATAAAACACAGAGAACAGGAGAACAGTGGCTTTCAAAGTGTGGTTAATGAAATGTGTCATTTAGTCCAGATTTAGTCCTGCTCTCAACCCTCCCCTATACAGCTGTTCGTCCTTAAAATGCCTAATACATTTCCCCACAAATGAAAGCGGCTGTTATGGCTCTCTAGAATGTTTTTACATCAGTTCCTCCTTTCACAGGTGCACATGGACAGCTCTGCAATAGCCCTGACCTGATCTTTGTAGTTTTTTGTTGTTGTAGTTTTGTAGTTTTAATCATATCTTCTCTCGCAGGGAGCAGGCATATACCAGAGGCAAAACTATTACCTTGTCTTTGTAGTTTTTAGTAGTTTTATATTTGTATTTTCATCAATATCTTCTCTCATAGGGAGTGTGCGTACAGTGACCTGGTCTTTATTCTGCTATAGTTTTGTAGTTCTAATGATATCTGTTCTCTCTCAGGGACCGTGCATACGCTACGGGTAAATCCATGTGTGAGCGTCTGAAAGATTCGATACCTCGACAGATGTTTGAGATCGCAGTGCAGGCGGCAGTTGGGAGCAAAGTTATCGCCCGGGAAACGTGAGTGCAGTTAACACACAATCTTATAATATAGGACTAACAGTGATGAAAAGAATACTTTGAAAATGGATTTAGTTACAGAATACTGCATACCTGCATTAAAATGCATTTAGTAATGTATTCAGATACTTCGTCCAATCAGAGTACTGTTTCCTGAATACTTGGAATACTTTTACATCGAGTTGCATTTAAACTATAATGTAAAGACGCAACAGAGGATTAAAACCGCTTTATATTTGTTTTACCGTTTGTTATGCATTTATTTATCACTAATTGGAGGAGGAAAAATCACACATGCGTAGTGTTTTCTATTTTTCTATTTTCTTTATTATGATCAGTTTGAAGCCTAAATTGTGTGTTCAAGTACCACCATGTAATTCTTTCATTTTAGAAAAGTAACTGCATTCTGAATACCACCAAATGAAAGACTAAACAAGAATAAACAAAATGAGTATTCGGAATACATGTATTCAGTTACTTCCCACCACTCAAGACTAATAAGGAATATTTAAAATGTGTCTGTTCTACCTCGTGACCACGATTATGAAGATATGAAGATTATGAACATAAACCATTTCCTCCTAAAACTCCTGTGTCTGTTTCAGGATCAAAGCATACAGGAAAAACGTACTGGCCAAATGTGTAAGTCAAGTACTGGTATATTAAACGGACTATTATAAACTAAAACATATTAATTTGAATGGTTTACTTATGATTATTATGTCACCTGTAAATTTAACCCTGATGTCCTCCCTGTCCCTGTGTCTGTTCTATCAGTACTGATGTCTTTTTTCCAAAACATTTTTACTCTAATAACCCTGATGCCCTCTTTGTTTTCGTTCTGTCTGTAATAGTGTATTTTTCCTAAACATTTTACCTCTAATTTGAACCCTGATCCCCTCTCTGTTCCTGTCTGTTCTGTCAGTACAGATGTCTTTTTCCTAAACATTTTATCTCTAGATTTAACCCTGATGCCTTCCCTGTGTCTGTTGTCAGTACGGAGGAGACATCACAAGGAAGATGAAGCTGCTGAAGCGACAGGCTGAAGGAAAGAAGAAAATGAGACGCATCGGGAATGTGGACGTGCCCAAAGATGCATTTATCAGTGTCCTAAAGAGGAAGGACAAATAAGATCACAGATAAACTACATGCAAACTACAGACAAACTGTATACAACAGCAAGGAGGCAGAGAAGTTGGATGTGCCCAAAGACTTGTTTATCAGTGTTTTAAAGAGGGGATATTGTGCAAAATTGACTTTTTGGAGACAATAATGTTTTAACATTGTTCTCTCATCAAATACATGCCTGAAGAGGTTTTAGATGTCATCCATGCATCTCTGAGTAATCTAATGATCTCTCCCGGGCCCTAATCGAACCCTCCTTAAGAGTATGAGCCTGTACAAGCTCACAACCTTACATAACCCATGCTTCCGCACGGCCATTTTTCATAAATATACAAAAGCAGGATACATTAGTGGGAGGCATGCTGATTGTGTTGTGATAGGGCTCTGCTATCATACAAATTACATACAAACTACAAAGGAGGGCAAGGAAGCTGAGGAGAGAAGGTGGATGTGCCCAAAAATGCACTTAATAATGTCATTGACAAATAACCTGTTATTTGAGAAAAGACACTTGAGCTGTTACAAAACCTGGACAAGACAAAACTATGATGGACATAAAACAAAGTACAAAACAGAACTCTAGGAAATGCAAGTGAATTTCATTTGTACATAATGAATAATATTTGATTGAAGCTTTTGAATAAAATGTAAAAAAAAACAAACAAAACAATCAAATGTGTGTTTTTGCATTATATCAGTTACAACAATAATGAATCACATAATTAAATGATGAAATCTATTTACGTTACTCTTTTAAATTACATTTGATATATACTGTTTAATACACTTTGTAAAATTAACCATTGTCCTCAAAATTGTCCAAAAGATGGTGACAGAAGCCTTACAGAATGTTGACTTCAGGTCAAACCATATCCAGTATATATAACATATATAATTGTTGATCTTTATACAGTTAATGGGTCAAACATAGTTTCATATTTGTGTTCATAAATAAATAACCCACACAACATTTAGAATCCACTGTGTTAAAGTCTGTTTTAGGTCAAATGCATTAAATTGCATAAGACAGGTTAGACTACTCATTTCTCTAAAACATAGTTAACATCATTAGATTTAAGATTTTACAAAAGATCTTGCAGAGTTTCTTCTATTTGTGTAATATTGGTGAAGTTTAAAATTGTACTTCCTGGTTGGACATGGGCAGCAGATATGACATATATCTCTATATATGTCATATCTGCTGCCCATGTCCAACCAGGAAGTACAATTATGTTACCTAGCAACCATAATGCAAACAACAGCCCAAACCTGTCTAAATTACACAGTAGTTTTGATTTGACAAATAAAAATAAATAACAACACTTTATTTAGTTAAATAAAGGTTTAAATGGTCAGAAAAATGTCTTCCTTGTGAGTAAATTGTCTGCATTTTGGATGGATGTGGATTGAATGTTTTCCATATTGATGACATAGGTAGAGGGATTCTGTTTTACAACTCAGGGCTACTTCCTGTATTTTCCAACTTTTTGTTTTCTTCTTTTCTTCACAAACTGTCACTTAACTGATGTAAAGTTATGTTAAATATTTACTACAGATACTATCCCACCAAACCAGGAACCCTAATAATTTTAAAAATATATGAATCTTTCAGATGCACTTTGAATGCCTTATAATGCTAAATACTATAGAAGATTTAAGTGTATATTTATAACTAATCTAACGCTGAATTAAGTCTAATTTCTCTATTTTTATTAGAAAATGAATTTGTGGTGTATGGCACCTTTTATTTGCTGTATTTTTGCAATCGCATTCATTTTGACCCATGCAGCGCCCGTAGTTGTATGCTGTTTATGCGGAAGACGCTCTGAATGTAATATCCATGGATCTGATGAAGCTAGCTGACGTTAATTTATTTTGCACTTTTATACATTTATATAAGCAATAAACCTGTCAAAGCGAGTTAGCGCACATGGGACCTTATATGTAATCTATTGCACTATAATTTTATCTGAATTTCCATGTTTTTTCTAAGCTTGTTGCTGCATAAATTGATGTAAAGTCTTGGAAGTCAGACGATAGTGACAGCTCCATTGCACAAGTTCTGCTGTTTTTAAGTTATTATGTTATAGTTTTTTTGTATTAAGATTATTAAAATGAAAGTACGTTCGTCCGTGTTCGCCTCGTGGATTTTGCTCTGTGAAGTTTTCGCCGTGGCGCTGTTTTTGCGTGGTTTTTTCCCGGCTCCAGTGAAGTCTTCGTTCTCGTCCAAGAGCAGGCTGTCGGACCTGCCCCCGGAGCCCGTGACAGGTGAGCGTATCCCGGGGAGAGTCTACGGCTGCGGCCCCTCTCTTCTGGGACTTAGCAGAGCTACACAAAACTCATGTGTTGATCTGATAATTCATTTATGAAAACATGCTCTACCAGAAAGTCCTGTTTTGCAGCTGGCCTCATTTACCTCTGCATTATACATTACATTACACATTTTCCACTAGGCTATAATTAAAATTAAAGCCACAGTATGTAACTTTTAGCCAAAAAAATGTCTAAAATAAAAGTATGTCTTTGTTTTGTTTTTTGTTTTTTTTCATTTTGGTTATGTTTATTGCTCTGAAAATCCCAGAATAACATGCGCCCTTGCTGTGTGTGGGCTTGCAGCTTGACACTTTTTTGGCCTTGTTTCCATGGAAATGTTGTTTCTTTGGCTATAATATTACACAGTAAGGCATGAAGCTTATCTGTCTCTATTGAGAATATTCCCTAGTATGGTTTTAACTTTCTTTTTTCTATGGAATCATGCAGTTCACTTTCCACCTCCAGAAAGTTACATACTATCACTTTAAAACGAGGCTATAAAAGTCACAAATGTCTAAAATAATAACATATTTATCTTAGGGGAAAAGGCCGTGTGCCATGTGTTTGATTATAAAGCTACATCCTGATCTATGCCCTTAAAGGCCCTATATTACACAAAATTAATTCTTGCAAGCTTTAAACCATGATATAATGCTGTTACCTCCTCAAAACATACCGTTATTATTAGTCTGTCTACATCTCCAAAGTTCAAAATGCTCTGTTCCATCTTATGATGTCATGTAGTAGTAGTTTTCTTCTTAACAGCTACCCTTTTACCTTTAGTTCAGTAGGGATTCTAAATTCTTCAAATGATTCTTCAAATGGGCTGAAATTCTTCAGATGATTCTAGTGAAGGTGTATGGAGTTTTACAAACACAGTGGAGCACTCTTTTTTCTGTTCGAGAGAAGAACCTTAAAAAGTTAAGAACACTAATATGCAGGGCCTGTGTGTTAAACATGTGTGAATGAAACAATGACAGAGGTCAGAAAATAGTGGGCTCTGCATGGGCTCTTTAATAAGTGTCCCAGTGTTTTCATATGTTTAGTACTTTATCTCAGGTAGTTCAACGCCTGTTTGTTTGACACTGATTTCCCTCAGACACAGCTGTAGATAATGCACCATAAAACGTATATTTTTTTGTAACACATTCTTAGACAAACTAAAGATAGCACAATAACAATGCTATCTGAAGAAATTACCAGATTTTTTTTCCACGATATCTTTGAAAATATGGTTTGTTTACTTTACTTTAATGATTAATAATTTAGGCCTAAAACAGGTGGCAGATCAGGAAGACCTACCACCTGGAAGATCAGTGGTTCAATCCCAGTTCTTCTGACTGCATACTTTATATTGGGTCCCTCATGATTCTATACGATACATGATACACGGTTCACTATACGATCACGTTTTTGCGATCCATGAGATAATGAATATATTGCACATTATATTCTGCAATGTATCACTATTTTCAAAGAACCAAATATGTTTAAACAACAGTATTTCTTGTTAGATGATTATCTGAAAAACTATAATATAAAATACAAAATTTTTAGTCATAAAAATCAAGTCTTAAAAGTCATATTTGACAAATATGACTTAGACAAATGACTTATGACAAATATCACAATATATCACACAGAGATATAGGAGGATGGGAGGGCATCTGACACACAGGGATATAGGAGGATGTGAGGACATCTGACACACAGGGACACAGGAGTATGGGAGGGCATCTGACACACAGGGATACAGGAGAATGGGAAAGCATCTGACAATCTTCTCTCTGCAGGGCGCCCGGTGAACTCCTCTGCGCCCCCTCCCGGCCCTCTGTTCAAGCGTGTGGTGCTGATGCTGGTGGACGCGCTCAGAGAGGATTTCCTGTTCGGTCCAAACGGAAGGTCGTACATGCCCTACACACGCCACCTGGTGGAGAGGGGATCCACGCACAGCTACGTGGCCAAAGCACGCGCTCCGACTGTCACCATGCCCCGGATCAAGGTATGAAACAGTTTATTTATACTGGATTAAAGTACGGCAATTCCCTTTAACCAGAAGGTGGGCAGTTCAGTACTTGGACAGCATAATGTTGTTGTGTCCTCGGGCAAGGCTTCTCACTCACCTTGCATGAAAGAGTGGGGAGATTATCAAAATATAGATAATGTTGCAAAAGCTGTTTTGAAATTTGAATATAATTTGTAATACACTGCTTAAAGAGCTGAAAATGAACACGGAAATAAAACGGTTGTAAACTTCCAGATAAGTCTATAAAGTGATATTTATGCACTTTTGTGGTACACAAATAACACAGCTTTAACAGAGTTACATTGTACTGACAGAATATCACCCAACTGTTGTTTTTCTCCAAAAACATATCGAGAATGACATTTATTTTTGACGTAATGACAGGCATGTTCCGTCTCAGGGCAGTTGTGAAATGTCTTTGTGAACTATGGTTCTGGCTCAAAAACTTTATTTTGTCTGTTACAAACTAAATATCTTTCAATATTAATTTCCTGAACATAAACAATACAAACTTCTAACAGTCCATTTTAAAAATCAATGCTTTGCACAGCTCTTGTATAGACTTGTGTTCTTACCTCAATTCTACTCTCTCTATTTTTAGCATCCAGCCATTTATGTGTCACTTTTCTGGCTGTTGATTTGTTCAAATGAAAATGTCCCATATTTTGTGTGGACATGCAAAGCTGTTTCGCCCTTAAATGCATCTCAACTTTGAAGTATCAGCTATTGATTTTAGTCTAATTTAACCTGCCCCAATCCTCAGTGCAACTCTGGAGTTTTGCATGTTCAGAACTCATGGCTCACGTACTTATTACTTAATAATAATTTTTAATTTCTAATTCAGTGTAACATGTCAAATTGTAATTCTGCAATAATTATGGGAATAATTCTTTGCCTAGTTCCACTGTGGAGGTGAACTTGCTTTGGATAAACAGCTGTTGTGAATAATCTGCTTTAGAAGCGTGACCAGATTTACCAAGTCTAAAGAGAAACTAGGACAGTTTAGACCAAAGACAAGAGACCATAAGGGGGGAGGGTGAGAGGAAGATTATATGACAACAGAGGAGGGTACAGAGGAGGGAGAGTGAATAGAGGATGCTGAGGAGAGGGTCAGAGTAGCAGAGGATGCAGAGGAGAGGGTCAAAGGAGTAGAGAATGCAGAGGAGAGGGTCAGAGGAGGGGAGGGTTAGAGGAGCAGAGGATGCAGAGGAGAGGGTCAGAGGATGCAGAAGAGAAAGTTAGAGGAGCAGAGGATGCAGATCAGGTCTTTCACCAGCAGATGTCAGTATTTACTAGCATTTCCTGGTTCACTGCATTGCACCCAGTTTCCTCTCTGACACAAACTCAATAATCATCTTTAGTGTTTTATCAAACCACCTCCATATTTACTGTTCCTCCTCTGTATCACCTTGTTTCAGGTGACATCACAACATTCTAATCATGGCTAATGGCTAATCATGTTTAATACAGATGGGGGCAGCTAAAGTTAATATTGTTCAAATTTGTGTTGTAATACACTGAGTTATTGAGTCTGGTCGCTAGTAGAAATGATGAGGTTCAACATTTGTGAATTTCTTTTGGATATTTCATGGCAAAGTACTATGTAATCAATAGGAAATTTGGCTCTGTCCCCATCTGAGAGTATGATATCATCACATTCTAGAAACTGAAAACCACCAATATATTTGCTCCATTAGTTATACTTAATTATATTTGATCGAAGATTGCAGTTATTGCTTAGTTACAAAAATTATGTAGTCATAAAAACTATAAATCAAATTGTGGCTCCTTCTGCCTTAAAGCTATTGGTTTGCCCTACAATATAAGGTTGTCAAAAAGTATCAAAAATCAGATACTAATTGATGCTAAAAATTGTATCGAAACAAGTATCAATGCTAAAAAAAGTCACTTTCACAGGACACAAAATGAACCTTTCCTGAATAGTTTTAGAATGATCTTGAACTGTATCAGAACAAGTATAAGACACATAGACTGGTATACGCCATGGACCACTATGGGAACCTACCTGACGACTGAGGGATTACACAGATATAAGGCCACATGGGAATATAAAAGTAAGTACTACCATTTAATATTGAAACTCACATTCTATTGTCTAAAGAATTGTCTAAATATCGGAATCTATATTGAGTATCAAGTCTATTCCTTAGTGTCAAACTTGAGTTTGAAATTTTAGCATTGTGATGACATTGTAATGTACAGTAGAATCACTAAACATTATAATAAATGACATAAGTCTATTCTGCTGAAATAATTGTGTTGTTTTTTGTTTTTTTTTATGACCAGGGCTGAACGATTTGAGAGAAAATATCTAAGTGTGATTAGATTTTGGGATTCTAAAAAGACTGAAATCTGAACTGACAAATAAATCTGTGTAATCCCTCAGTGGTCCAGGTAGGTTCCATAGTGGTGCATGGATGTATACTAGTCTATGTGTTTTATACTTGTTCTGATACAGTTCAAGATCATTCTAAAGATATTCAGGAAAGGTTCATTTCTCTCTTGTGAAGGTGACTTTTTAGTATCAATACCTGCCCAAAGAGTAACTAGTTTCGATACTAGTTTTAATATTGATTAGTATCAGTTTTGACAACCCTACCTCCTCCTCTTTTACCAGAACTGTCCCTGAACACGTCTGTGATATTTAATCTGTGTGTCCGATTGTGCTGTGTTATGATAATGTGATCTGTTCGGAGGAAACTGCATAAGTCTGTGTTTCTGTGGCCTTTAAACTGCAACCTCAGCCTCATTAGAGTCCAGTGTCTTTGGTCCTGGTTCAGTCTTGGTTCAGTTCTGGTTTAGTCCTGGTTCAGTTCTGGTTTAGTCCTGGTTCAGTTCTGGTTTAGTCCTGGTTCAGTTCTGGTTTAGTCCTGGTTCAGTTCTGGTTTAGTCCTGGTTCAGTTCTGGTTTAGTCCTGGTTCAGTTCTGGTTTAGTCCTGGTTTAGTCCTGGTTTAGTCCTGGTTTAGTCCTGGTTTAGTCCTGGTTTAGTTTGTATTTCTATGGCCTTTTACTCTGCTGCCTCAGCCTCATTAGTGTCCACAGTCTGCAGAGTAGACACATACATCGCCTCCACTAATGGTCTTTGTGTTCTACTACTACTATTGTTAATACTACTACTACTACAACTTTTACTGCTTCTACTACACGCAGAACAGTGGCAGAGCAGTTAGCAGTGTCATCTCATAGCCATGATACTCAAATATGAACGATGATCCTCCTGCTTTGTGCCAGGCTGTTGTTTTAAAGTCCAGATTCACTCTCAGGTCACACTTTAAATCTGTCCAGGAGCATTCACATTTGAGAGAGACTGAAACGTGAACTTTAAAGAAACGCAAAAATCCCATGCATTTCGGGACATGTTTGTAGCAGTCTAAACTACAGGGTTAGCAGCTTTTACACAGAATAAGACCCCATGGAGATACAGGGAGGGAATCCCACACACACAGGGAGGGCATCTGACGCACAAGGAGGGGCGCTGCTAGTTTTGATCAGGATCCTGGCTCAGCTATGGTTTAACCCAAAGACATTGAAGGGTGGGCAGAAGACACATTTCTTAATGCTCTGGCACCATATTCCCGGTACCAATCTTTCCTTCTCTCCCTCCCTTTCTCTCTCTCTCTCTCTCTCTCCTCTCTTCTCTATCATCCTCTCTCTCATCCTTTCTCTCTCCCCATGTTGTCCACCCTACTGTCCTCCTCTCTCTCAACCCTCCCTCTCATCCTCTCTCTCTTTTCCTCTCTCATCCTCTCTCTCTTTCTCCCTTTCTCTCCCCCTTCTCCCTCTCCCCCTTCTCCCTCTCCTCCTTCTCCCTCTCCTCTCCTCTTTCACCCTCTCTCAACCCCTCCCTCTCTCCCCCTTTCTGCCCCCCTCTCCCTCGCTTCTGTCCATCTCTCTCTCCCTTTCACCCCTCTCCCCCTCTCCTGTTCTCTCGTCCCCTTCTCTCTTCCTCTCTCTCATTCTCTCCAACCCCCCCTTCTCTCCTCATCTTCTCTGTCCCCTCTCCTCTCTCTCTCCTCCTGTCCATCTCTCTCCCTCTCATCCTCTCTCCCTTCTCCTTGCCTCTCCCCCCCCCTTCTCCTCCTCTGGTGTGTCTGTGTCATAGCTGTGGTGGGGCTCTGGTGCAGGATCCTGTGAAATGGAGATTTGCCTCAAAACTTGAACTTTGTGAAGTCTCTGTCTTTGGTCCATCCCCCAGGATCCACCACAGCACCTGAGGACAGAAGAGAGGGAAGAGAGAGGAGAAGAGAGTGGAGGAGAAAGGAGAAGAGGGGGATCTATTGCATCTCCAGACAGGAGAGAGGGGAAGAGAGAGGAGAGAGGGATCCATTGCTCCTCTGGACAGGAGAGAGGGAAGAGAGGAGGAAAGGAGAGCGAGAAAGAGAGGGAGAGGAGGAGAGAGAGGAGGAGAGAGGAAGCGAGAGAGGAAGAGGGGGGGAGGGAGAGGAGGGGGAGACAGAGGAGAGGAGAGAGGAAGCGGTATCCACACTGCACCTGAGCCCAGAAGAGAGTGATTGGAAAAGAAGAGAAAAGAGGAGACATGCAGGAGGTGAGAGGGAGGAGAGGGAGAGAGCAGACAGAGAGAGAGGAGAGGAAGGGAAGAGGGGCGACAGAGGGACCCTGTGCACCTGAGGCCAGAAAAAAAGGAAGAGAGAGAAGTGAAGGGGGTAAAGAGAGATGGAGGGAAGGGGATAGAGAGTGAGAGTTGAAAGGGATAGAGCATGTGTGAATTTTGAGCCTGTCTCTGGGTCTCTGTGGATTCTGACTTCACTCAAAGTAAAAAATTGGATCCAAAAAAACTTTTCTGTCACATACTTCCTCTTTCCCCTCTCCTCCTTCTCTCCCCCTCTCCCTCTCTTTTCGCTCATTCCTCTTCTTGCTGCTGTTGCTTACAGAACACTTGTTTACAGCTCACCCTCTCTCTCCTTCTCTCTCTCCTTCCCTCTCCCTCTCTTTCTCTCCCCCTCTCCTCTGATACATAACACTCATTTACCCTCCCTCCTCTCTCCCCCCTTTCTTTCTTTTCTCCTTTCTTCT
>KN486654.1:0-25283 GCA_000787095.1 Periophthalmodon schlosseri
CACACACACAAACACACACACACGTATTGATTTAGCATAGGTTTTAAGTGAGATGCCCTTCCGGATGCCATCCTCTTTTTATATGGGGTTGGGACTATATGATTCAATATATTTTTATGTGAAATGATTATGCATAGCAACATGCCCTCGTTCACTCCCACGACATGAGCGGATCTCTCTGTGCAATAGAGGTGAGTAAACAGAGTTAGTTTGGAAATGACACCTGCAAACTTCATAAATGACTCATTGCTGTTGCACAGCACAGGTCCTCACGCAAGCACCAACCAGGGACCCCACGACACACCAAATCCAATTTACACATGTAACCTTCTATGGCACAAAGCAGAGATGTGTAATGATGAATAACACAAAAGTGCTTATGTCATAGAGACAGATGGTACGTATCTGTAATACAATTTACTCAAGCCTTAAAGCACAAAAACAACACAGACAGGCCCTATAATCGATGATTTGTAAAAAAAAAAAAAAAAAAATGTTCATTTTGCCTCTGATCCATTTCCTAGATAGACGCAAGTCCCGGGGCATCTTAAAGGTCCTGCCTGAAGCTCACAGCTCAGCCTCTTTCAAAGGGCTCACTTTCTTTATCAGAAACTTCAAATGGATGCTTCAGAGCCTGTCATATTTTTCTTTGAGAGCTGAGCAGCAGCGTCACTCAAATAGGAAATTCCCCTTATGGCTAAGATGCAGTCAGAGAAAGCACCGAGTGTACAAAGAAGCATCTACCTGCAGATATGAAGCACCATCAGCACAGCACAGAGAATCTACCACAATCTAAAGAAAACCACACAAGCCCCATAATCAGAAAATACAAGTTCAGACAAGGTCACCAATTTGGACGCACTACACACTGACCCTTCAAAAAGTTAATGAAGTCTTCATTCGGTGGTGTTACACCTTAAGTTGGAGTCTGTTGGGGAAGACATGCACGAGAAGGAGGAAGGGAAATTAACGTTTTGCTGCATTGCACCTGCTCAAAGCGCTCTAACTTTGGCTGAAAGGCGCGGGGGAGTCACGTCCCATGATGACCACAGGGTAGATCCTGCTGTCGTGCTAGAACATACAACCCTCAATATACACAAAAAGAGCAAACAAATACGACAGAGCGGCGGCTGCTCTGCCATAAGCGCCGTACGCGGCTGTAGTAGTGTCCTGTGCCTTACCTATGATGACAGACAGTCGTGAGGAGCAGCACCGGGACCACGACGACTCCCCGTCCGCGGGACGCACAGCTGAATGCACGCGCGGAGCTGCCTCGGCAACATCTGAACGCGGAGATCCACAGGCGGCAGGAGGGTGTTCCCGACGCGAGGGGGCGTGGTGAGTCTGACAGAGTAAAGAGAGGGAGACTGAGGGAGGAGAGGGAGAGAGAGAGAGAGAGAGAGAGAGAGAGAGAGAGAGAGAGAGAGAGAGAGAGAGAGAGAGAGAGAGAGAGAGAGAGAGAGAGAGAGAGAGAGAGAGAGAGAGAGAGAGAGAGAGAGAGAGAGAGAGAGAGAGAGAGAGAGAGAGAGAGAGAGAGAGAGGGAGAGAAAGAGACGGGGGGGAGGGGGGAAGAGAGAGAGAACGGAGAGAGAGAAAGCAAGGGAGGGAGAAAGAGAGAGGGTGAGAAAGAGACGGAGAGAGAGAGAGAGAGAGAGAGGGCGAGAAGGAGACAGAGAGAGAGAACGAGAGAGAGAGAAAGGGAGGGAAGGAGGAAGGGAGGGAGGGAGAGAGAGGGCGAGAAAGAGACAGAGAGAGAGAGAGAGAAAGAGAGAAAGAGAAACGGAGAGAGAGAAAGGGAGAGAGAGAGAAAAAAAGGAGAGAGAGAGAACGGGAGAGAGAAAGAAAGAAAGGGAAGCAGGGAGAGAGAGAGAGAGAGAGAGAGAGAGAGAGAGAGAGAGAGAGAGAATTCCACCACTAATCACGTCTGTCGTTTTACTTTGTAATGGTTAAGATAGGATTAGCATTGAGTTAAGGTTACTGCCCCCCCACACTTAAATACTAACATACCATTCTTTAAGCGTTTTATGATCCTATAATCCACATAATTTAACCCACTCAAGTATAAAGTTGGATTAAATTACAGCCCACATCGTTTTGAACCGGCCACATGGTTATCTTGCTGTTTGTGACGACGTGGCTCCATAATCTAAATAAGTACTAGGATGGTAATGACACTACGCCCACTCACTAAACATTATAGAGAAAAACAGAAAGATTAATTTACCATGGAAGTTTATGGTCATCGTGCTGCTGTGCTGGACTATTCATTTTGTCCACACAAGGGCGCTATGAACCAATTATTGGCTCAAAATATTCCAGATCAGATTCATAGAGTACAAAGTAATATGGCCGGATTACTTTAAATCTTAATCATTGACAGGAGCTCATTTGCTCGTGGAAGGAAATAATCCACGTTTTGATTTGGGAAAACCTGCGGTCTGTATGAGAAAAAACGAAAAAACGAACAGTCACACAACACATACTGCCAGAGGGTGGCAGTAATGAGACCACACGGATGTACTTCAGCGTAAAAAACAGCAGAAGTAGTTTTGTGTTTTCTTAATCAGAACCAAAAACTGCTCAACAATCACCGGCTTCTTCAAATATTACTGGATTTACAGTAGCTGATCATGGAGGAATATAACTCCGGGGAGGAGGTATTTACGTTTTTTTCGTTATAATGTCTTGAATCTTGATCATGCAGGTTGACGTTAGAGAAACATGGTTGTTAGCTAAAGAAGCTAAATGCTCCTGGTGTGTATTTTTCCGAGGGTGTGGTTGGAGACACTTTTTGAGTTTTACCATTAAATACATCAAAATTTGATACTGAAGTTGCCACTAATGTTCCTAAAATGAACGTTTGTCAACATTAGTGTAGGTGGACGTTATCATTCATAATCCTTGTAATTGCAGGTTCTGTTTAACAGTGATGAGGCCACTGCACCAATTAAAGAGGTAGGTTTTATCTTGAAAACATGTGAATAAACCCATTATTTAAAATACATGACAGGGATGCTCTGTTTCAGTGTGTTGAGGGAGTGATTGGTGGAACAGACTATAACCAGAACAAAGTCAACCAGTGGACTGCCAGCATCGTGGAGCGCTGTCTGACCCACTTTGTAAAACAAGGAAGAGCCTTCAAATATATAGGTAAAATGGCTTTACGTTTATGTTTTTGGTTATGAACATGGCATGCAGTCAAAATATGGTGACAGTTACTCAATAGTAAGAGCAGTGGTCCCCCAACTTTAAAGTCGAAGGATTGATTCCTGGTCGGACCAAGTTCTTGTGTTTGTGTGTGTTTGTGAGTGAGTGTGTGTGAGTGTATGTAAGTGAGTGATTGGTGGAAGTCAGAGAGGTTGGGGATGCAGATTGGCTGCCTCGCTTCCATTAATCTACCACAGGGCTGAATGTGGAGTGACTGAATAATGACTACGGCTTTGAGAGGCTTAAACAAGCTTGTAAAGTGCATGAGTGTAAGTGTAAGGCATTATTATTATTATTAACAATCTTTATTTTCACCTCTTCCAGTAAACTGCACCATAATGCAGAAGAGTAGTGCCGGTCTACATACTGCAAACTCGTGCTACTGGGACACTGCCACAGACGGTAAATAACTATTATTGTTGGGGTAGGAATAAAGTATCTTATCTAACTGACTAACTAACTAACATGTGAAACTCATCTTTTTAACTAAATTTTTACTTTTCCTATAACTCCAGTCCAAAGAGTTTAAAATGAAATAGCCCTTAAAGGAATTACTGGAGAAAAACACTATAAAAGTCTGAATACTGTGTTATATTTGAGAACTACTGTATAAGTACTACTAATGTAACTGATTGTGCAGATTCTCCTCTTTTTCAGACCTGTTTGCTAGTTTCTTACTAGTTTTAAATTATAGATACTAGTTATTTTGAGAATTATTTACTAACTATACAAAATATTTTTTTCAGAAAATGCATGTACCGGTACTTAGAAATTACCAGAATCAGTCAAATCTAGCGATATGTAAAATATGATGTGTAAAATGTATTTTCCTGATAGCTTTCTAAAGAACATAGTCAGCTTTGTACTCAGCTACTCAGTAAAGCTCTGTACAATGAACTCATGGCCATCCTGTTTAAATGTGTTTTAGGGAGCTGCACAGTGAGGTGGGAGAACCGCACCATGTACTGTGTGGTCAGTGTCTTTGCTGTTGCTGTGGCGTAACATCACAAGACCTGTTTTTTTTCCCCCAACTTTTATTTTGCTTGAAGCTAGAATTTAAAAAGGCTCAGAAATAACAGGCACCCTTTTACAAACTGTTGTGGAGAAGACAAAAGACAACATAAAGAGACTATTCAGAAACTCCTTTGTAAGCTCAAGAGTGGACTGATTCCTCTCTATGCCAGTCCATTACAGTTCTGACCACATCATTGCCGTTTCATTCAAGAAAAGAGAAAATTGGGAAGGTTGGATTTTTTACTTTAGTAGCGGTTTAAGTTTGGTAGACTGAAATAATTGAATGAAAAAGTGTCTTGTTTAGATGCAAGTTTCCATTTTCTTTATTTAAATGTAGGGTTGAAGGGTTTTGGCAAAACTGTAAAATGTTAATTTATTGTGGGACCACAGCACTTAATAAAAAGTGTAAGCAACACTCATCCCAACTGCATGAAACATTTTTTTGCCCCCTAGATAACAGTCTGTAGTTTTTTTATTGACTAAACTGAAGGAAGGGCATAAACGTGTCACAGTTAGTTCTTGTTAAGTTACAGTGCACCTTTAAACTGCTCAACTGTGGTGGCGAAGGGTGTGCTACCTGTTTGTCTCCACGGAGATGTTATTGCTTTGCACAAAATGGTCCAGAAGTTATGCATCTTAATACCGCAAAGACAAGCAGGTAACAAAAGCTGTGTCAAGTTACAAGTCAGATCTGTGGAGAGGCAAATCTCCTCAGAGTAGAATGTATATTTGCCCCAGGTATTTGAGCAATAAAAACGCCTGGCGTGAAACCAATGATAAATAGATGTGATTAATGCTAAACAGTACAACCACCAAGGAAAGCAATTACCTCCATGAGGCAAGCAGATGGCGGACCCACCACCAGAAAAAGTTAAAGTCCTACTTAAAGTAAAATTAAGGTTCTTTTACGTGGTGTTTTGGGTGACAGGATATGTTGAATCATTGATCTTTAGCAAGGATCGACACATTTTGCTGATATAAATATAAATTTATTTTTGCTTTTATTTTAAATGTCTTTATAAATGAGAAATACGTGTGCAATACGTTTTCTTGTGGCTTTTTTTTTTTTCTTTGATAACAAACATCAGGATCTTTCATAAGCTTTCCGAGGCTGCAAAACCTCTGCATTTACATTTGTCAAAGAATGCCTCTCACACACACTGCAGTTAAAGGTTAGCTGAGGCATCAGACATGTGCAGTTGTGTTAAGAGACCAATGACACACATGAAAACATTACATTTATGAATACACATTTCCATCTAGACGTGCAAAAAATGGGTGAGTTGTCCACATGCTTCACAGTAAAATGTTTGGTGTTGACTGCACAGGTATATTACATAGAACATCAAGTTAAAATTCTCATTCAGCAAAATTACACCATAGAAGCAGCACGTTGTAATGATAAAGCTATTATTTAGACATTTTCTTCAAAAGCTGATTGTTTGCAGCCACTGGCATTAAATACTATTCACTCCAGTTCACTTTGTTCCACACATGCACACCTCCATGCTTAATAGATAATACGATCAGCTTGAACTTGTGGCTCACTGTGATTTTTATAATGCAGCATAAAAGTGCAGTGTGTACTGACCCCAAGCTTTTAATTTGCAAAATGATTCAAGTCTGTTTACCTAAACTCTTGTTCTTGTGCACTTGTTCAGCCGTAGCTAGTAAACAAACTTAGTTAAGGACACGCTTTCTCTTTCCAGGATCAGATGGAAAAAGTATAATATGGCTTGTAACATGGAGATGATGTCAAGAGCAGACTCTGTGATCCACGTGGCACTTAAGAGTTTAAGATGCATGGTTCAATTTTTCACTATAAAACGGCCTAAGAGTAGCTGTACTAATTTAACACCAGCCATGCTTTAAGTTAATGCAGAGAAAGGAACTGAATGAGTGGTAGGCAGTGCAAGTAAATCCATACTGTATGCAAGATCACTTGCAGAGTTTTGAAAAACAATGAGCTTAATATGTGCCACTTCGTTCTGCAGTGATCTGTATTTGGAAATATATCTATTCTGCTCTGCTCTTGTGTTTTTCTTGCATTGTTCAAAGTGGTGCTTTTATTCTGTAGTTCTAATCTGCTTAGTTCTGGCAAACAACTAAAGTATTCATGCATTGCAGGGCTCAGTGTAGCCAGCGTCGCCGTTGACGCCTGTGTCTGTGATAATGGCCACGTCAGTAGGACTGTCATAGATGGTGTCGTTGAGAATATCATAGGTCGTATCATTCGGCATGTCTTCGTACGTGTCACTGGCCCGGTCACTGGCCCGGTCACTGGGGGGTTCTTTGCACTCAGAGCTGGGGGGCTGGAGGGCAGTTTTACCTGTGGTCCTAATGGGCGATGGAGCCGCGTCGCACATGAAACAGAGCACAGAGGAGCAGTCCCAAAGGCCCTGGCCCATACTGGAGGAGAAAAGTCTTCGGCACGGGTGGCAGAACTGATAAAAGACCAGCATGAAGAAGATCCCAATGGCGTATGCTACAAGCAGCTGCAGCACCAGCAGTGGCGCACAGATGTCATTGTAGAAGTCGGTTCTGAAGATGTACCACAGCAGCAGCAGCGAAGCATTCTCCACAAAGCGCAGCATGTAGTAGACAGCCATGCGATACCAGTTCTGTGATTTGTTGATGAGGTCTGGGTCGCACAGTTTAACCTGCACTGCAGACCAACAGAACATGTTGATACCTGCGTAGAGGAAGGTGAGCAGACAAAGCACGATGGTGGTTCCTACTCTGGACAGAGTTTTCTCGATATTCTCAGGAAAAGGAGAGTGGCTCCACCAGAACAGGATCCAGGGGTAGAGGAAGAAAACCAGGAAGTTGAGCAAAACCACGGGCAGCACCCAGAGCTGTAGGACAGAGCTGAACAGCACCAGCACCACCACCCGAGTGGCAATCTCAAAACTCCTCCATAGAAAGATACACATGTACGCCAAGGGCCGCACGTCCACTTCATAGTCGTCATATTTGATCTTTATGGCAAGAATATTGCAGCGCAGTGCTCCATAGACTATAGACAGTAGGCTGATCACCATTAATGTTCCTGGAGAGAGAACAGACAAAACCAACTAGTGTGAAATAGAACTGTCACAGTGAAAAATATCCTAATGTGTTCGGACTGAGCTCCAGTTCTTTGGCCTGGTGTCTGACTTTGACCTAATTCAGTTGAAATGTGTAAAGACATATGCTCCCACACAAGCTCCATGGACCACTGCACTGACTGATCCCAGATCAGCACCAACAACTCTCTTCAGTTACATAATAATACCACATTGACTCATGACAACACTGCCTCTTGTTTCCAATATGTCACTGAGCGATTCAGCCCACATGATAGAGGAGCTGTGGACTGGCACCGGAGGAGGACAGACGCTCATTTCAGCCGGACTGACTCAACTGAAAATAAACAAGTCGACTCCTCACCAGGTTTTGGTTAAAAAAAGAAGAATATGATGTGTTCTTTTCCCAGTATATTACATTATGAAATGTACATCTCACCTCTGCCGATGGACACGCCCCGCTGCAGCACACAGATGTAGAGCTGAAGGGTGAGTTGGGGTGCAGATCCGAGGAAGGCCTGGATGACAGAGGTGCGGGCGAAGGCTGCTCTGTGGGTGAACAGTTTGCCTTCCGCCTGCCCCACCTGGCGCTCCACCTCCTCAGACTGCCCCCGGCGCGGCATCTGCTTCTTCCTGGTGATGCTGACATAGGGCTCCTCCACACGGCCCACGCTGCCATAGATGCAGAAGGCCTCCAGACACCTACAGCACAGAGGCAGCACAAGAGGATTTATAAAATATATAAACGGAGAGCACTGTTGTTAGTTCATGTGACTGGCTTAGGTGGTTAGAGCACTTGTCAACAAACCCAAAGGTTCAAAGTTCAACCGCACATGAACCAGTGCATGAGGTCATTATGTCCTTGGGCAAGACACTTCATCCGTCTTGCGTGTATGAATAAATTAAATTTGGTATTTCATAAGAGCAAGTATTTTATCTGACTGTCATGAACTACATAATATTCTCTTCAGAACTGTGACATTTTGGTTTAATGCAATTAAAAAACTATCAAATTAACCAAATGTTTTCACTTGTTCTATGTGGGATTTCACAAATTCACTACAGCATTTGTTTGCGTAATCATGAAAAACTTAAAAATATCGTTCCTATTAACACTAAATAAATAGTTCCTCTTAATGTCATTCTCCAATCACACCCACCCTGGGCTTACAATAACTCTAACTGTTGACGTGCAAAGCGCTCCCATCTGTCTGACATGAGAACATTACTCGAGTGGAGAGAGAGGAGCAGACGTCCACCGTGCCGAGCTGCTCTTGGGGCAATGACAGTAAATTACAAGCCAGAAAATTGATGTTACTGGGACCCATATTTTATTCTCAGGTGCCCAGCCAGCAAGAGATTAGAATGAGATTATCGTGCTAATGCAAAACCAAATGCATGTCTGTTTACAGCAAAGAGAGATTGTGGTGTAATCTGACGCTCACTGAAAGCAAGATAATTAAAGTGTTTGAAGAAGTGAAAACAAACTGCTACTTTGGCCTGACAAAACTCTTATAGCTGCATTGGCTTGGCATTTAGCAGGACTTTTGTCAAGTGGGGGACAGTTTGTAGTTGGTCAGCATTAAAAGAGCATATTCCTGGGACAGTGCGCTTATGGGAGTAGTAAATCTAAACCACGAAGGCCAGTGGGTAGGTCAGTGTTGTTTTGGCAAAGGAAGAGAGAGGACAGGAGAATGGAAACGTGCGTTGTGAGATAAGGAAGCAGCAGTGACATGTGCTATTCTTAGATGGTCTCTTGACTATCAAAAGAGTGCCCGGGTTTCATTTGTGTGCACACAGGACCAAGGTCAAGTTGGGTCAAATCCGAAAGAGGAGCCCGAATGTGGAGTGGACCTCCTGGGAAAGACATGTGCTCCTCTGGGTCAAAACACATCCAGCGTTGTCACTATATTACAACATATTGCAAATTCTGTTTTGAAGCCAAGCTTATTTCCACTGAATATATTAAATGATAGGCTGTTAATTAGTCAAGTGCACATTGTTTGGACTGTGCTTGCTTGAAAACATATCACTGAATTTTAACAGGACAATACAGGGAGGAGCTGAGGAAGTTGAATTGAAGTTTACAGTAGAACTTCTCAAGATGCACTTCCCACCACCTCTAAAAGCCATTAGTTACTTTAACAGGAAGCATCTTGTCTGAGCGAACCGACAAAGGCTTCTGCTTTCCGTTTTTTTCAGTCTGAAACACTGTAGGCCTATTAGTCCGTGACCTCTGAAACACAATAGTGATCCTTTTCTTTGCTTTATTTTATTTAAATGCCACTTTGAGAAGGTCCAATTTTATTTTTCAGAAATACCAACACTTTCCCCCGTTGCCCAGTAATATAGGTTACTAGTCCATGCTGCGCTGACAGGATTAGACTCATGTCTCCTATGGCTGAGGCAGATGGTCCATCCAGGACAGGGCTAAAAGGCAGTTAAAGCAGCTCCAGGGCTCTGTCACCAAAGCTCTCCACAGATTCATATTGTGACTTTATGGGCTTTGAGACAGAGAAGTCATAAATTAATCAGTGACTCCAGGCCTTGTGTGGTCATGCCTTAAGTCAGGTGACGTCCTGTCGTGGGAATAACCAACTCCAATCAGAAAATCTGAGTTGAGTTAAAATTGGAAACATATCGACGAGCTGCATACATTGATCGTAGGCTGTGTGGTCCCTGGTGTGGATGGGTCTCACTCATTTGGAGTTTCACTGCAGCAGGCAGCTGTATGTGCATTATACATTGTGATGTAGACAAAAGGAAAATACCCGCAGCATTTTTGACAGCAGTAAGCGGATTAGGGCCATCAGGTCGGACATGTTTAACGAGAGCCCACGCGTGAACGCGACACCTGTGGGCAATGACACTCCAAACACTGACCTGACAATGGGTCCCAGCTGCAGAATGTGCAGCAGGAGGATGAGCGGTCTATCCCGGCTCAGGTCTCGGTGGATGAAGGTGAGGGTGAGCTGCACGAGCACGGAGGGCACGAGCGTGAAGAGGACCGTGAGCCCCTGCCAGATCCTGTCCCCTGCGGAGCGGTACGTGGAGCTGAGGTACAGCGCGGCTGTGGTCTCGGCGGTAAACAGGGACACCGACACAAAGATGGAGATAGGGAGGCGCATCCTTCACTCACGCCGCCATTTGGGGTCCACCGAGCAGACCCCCGTGGATGGGACTGCGCTGTGTCGGACACACGCGTCCCTGCCACGGTTCATCCGCGCTGCCTTTATGTCAGTCAGCGGGATGTTTTCAGTGAGTGGCTAACCACGGGGGGCGCAAGTGGAAACACTCCATAGTGCGCAGGCGCAAGGGTTCTGTCTGAGAGCTGCATATTTGTCACTTGTCAGTGCTGCTGGTTGTGGTAGTCAAAGATAAGAGTTTAAAGGCCAATAAGCTCATGAACTCAGTCATAGGCCTTGTGTCATTCGCCCCTCATCTCGACTTTTTACACTTTCTCAGAACTGTCTGAAAAGTTTGATAGGCCAATCACAATAAAGGCTACTACAGCACTATGTCAGATGACATGTAGATTTATTACTGTGTTGTAAATGAAAACCACTGACTCAGTGTTGTGCTGAGACACTTTATTAACATGATTTGCTGTGGACAGTTGTATAATAACTCTGCACATACAGACAGCATAGAAATGTCTCCACAACAGGCACAAAAAGCACTGGGAAACTGCTTTGGTTTGATATTCACAGACTTTAAACCATTGCCAGCCACAATGCCGAAATATTGTCATATTTCATTTGTCTGGGATCCAACATGTTTCATGTCCCTTTTACATCAGTAACATGGAACTATCCAAACACTGGATGATTTTTAATGTAAGGCCTCATTTTCACAAGAGCTGTGCCGTCTATGCAAAATGTGCTTCACATATTTGGCTTGCAACAGTAGCATCTTGAACAGTGAGCTGGAAGAAAAAAGTGACTCTGAGCATTAAGTTTCACCACAAACCTATTGCACTTATCATTTTACACAGGTAACAAATATCACAGGGGAAAAGCCCCATATCAAATACATACAAACATCAACAGACAAAACACAACAGCTGGCTTTTCTCTATTATAGCTAATATCAAACACAACAGGTTTTTCACAATATCTGTTGTCTGGAGTGCACATGTGCTGATCTGGTCTGGTATCACAGTAACTGCCAGACAATTATGATACTATTACTATATCAGGACAATAACTAGCCTAAGTATTCAGTGATGTGATTGTGGCATAGGCTGTAGGTGGTGCTGAGCTGGTGAAGAGCTAGAAATACTTTAAAGGCAATATATGGCATTTTCTTGTTTAAATGTTTTGAGACTGGGGGCTTCCTTTTGTATTTTATGTGCATGTTTTCTGACCTGAGAGCTTCACCCAGATACAGCATTTCACTCCTAGCTGAATACATTTAGTGCAAATAACTACATTGTAAAATCACAGAAATTATTCTTACAATTAACAAGACAACTTTCAACTGTAACATCTGAAATTTTCTTTTCCCTAAAACCAGCCTGGTCCCTATTTATATTGTGAGAACATTCATAACCACCACATGTGGTGATATGTGTAATATGTGGACCTTTAAATATAATTGTGATCTGCAGTGCCCAGTATTGTGGTGATCGGGCCCGGCGCTGGAAGGCTCACATGGGCCCCCCTCTAATATAACTTAATAATTAATAGGCAGAGGTTCCGATTCTGCCGGGACAACAGACCCCTTTGTCCCCCCCCGTTAACTCCTCTGATGGTGGTTGAGCATTTTCAACAAACCCCCTATTTCACATTTTCCTGTTCTGTCTAATAACAAACCCAGAAAATCATTAAAATATTACTTTCATTTTTGGTAATAGATCAATAAACAGACTCCCTAGCTCTTCACGTCACGTATCACTATGTAATTTTCGGTAATTTGAGTAGCTTTCCCAATAATATTCATATAATATTCACAATCTTAAGCTATTAGAGCAGACACTTACAATATCAAATAGCTAGCGGCTCTAAAATGTGCAGTGTTTTTGCTGTTTAATTAGTAGTTTGCAGTTAGGAAAGCTATCAAGAACCAACATTCAAGCCACGTTACCAAGTTGAGATCCAAATACTAGATAGGACTGAAGAGAATATTAGCCTACTTTTGCATTTTCAGATTGGAGGCAGAGAAAGTTCACACAAAGATGCTGAAGAGAGGGAACTCCGACTGGTCCGGCTGCAGCAGGTCCACCAAGAAGCAGACGGTCCCAGATAGGCCTTCAAACAAACTGTAGATGCTGGTGACTGAGCGCGAGCCTGCCTTGAATTCCTCAGTGTAGATGAACTCTGCAAACCTAGAGAGACAGGAACAGATGGTGCCAGCAATCAGTGCATTTACATGGGTGGTAAAAATCACTTGAATAATCAGGCAACACAACAATTAGATCTGATTTTTGGTGTGTGTTTTACATGTACAAACGAAAGTTGATCACCAGACACCAGACTGTTGTATTTGGAAGACAAAATACATTGAATTTTAAAGTCTCTCTTTTCAATTTTTCTCTTAATTTTCTCTTACTTCTGTCTTTGGCCAATTAGTTTTCCCTTTTTTCATAATTTCCCATGTCAAAAATAATAAAAACAATACACTGATTACAGTCTGTAGTCTTTGCTTACTGCAAACAGATTTATGAATTAATGAATGAAGTGAACAATAAGATGTCTTGCCTCTGAGCACGATAGATGTATTTGGAGTTTCCTGTGAGGCGGTAGAGCAGGAGGAAAACATATGCGCTGCCTGCCACACCGTGACAGATCCCTGGGCCCTTCTTAAGCAGGCCCTTCTGCCACACCAGCTCCCCACTGCGAATACAAGTGTCCAGGTACTGAGGCTTCTTATTGATGAGGTACGCTTTGGCGAAGAGATATGCAACGCCTGCAAAGGACACACACACACCTGCTTTCAGCTTCAGATCATTTTTGAATGAAGTGACCATGGGAACACCTGCAGAATGACATTGATAATATTTAAAATGGGACATCTGGTGGTAACATTGAACACTTCCATTTCTGTGGTTGTGACTCTCAAGGACACTACACATGAGCAGTAACACTACAGGAACATGCTTGTGTGCTGATACAACACAAATGCACTGGGATAAATGTCTCACATGAACTGACAGAAAATATTAATTCAAATAATAATATTTTTAAAAAACATTTCTGGCTGATTCCTGAACATAGGCAAACAGAGGCAAAAAGACACATACACCAGTGCTGTGCAAATAGCTTAAATCATTGGAATCAGAAGTGCATGTTATGTGATATCACTTTCCCAAAAAAAAATCATTAATTCTGATAGAAAACAAAAAATATAGTGACATAAGTAGTGTACCAGGTGCTCCGTGGCACCAGTGCACCAGCTCGTTCTCCCTCTCGATGATGGCTCCCAGCTCGGCAGGCCAGTTACAGTTCTGCTCCTGGTTCATGAGGAAGTCCACACTCTGCCACACCAGGTCCTTCTCTGCCCCGCTCAGCATGTCCTGGTAACTCAGCAGCATCTGCAGCACAGACGACAGGCCGTGGGCCGCACCTGGACAGAGGAGACAGAGTGACCTTAACATCCAGGTCTGCACCCGACACCATGACAGAACCTGGAAAAATCTCTGCCGCAAGACTCTTGAAGTTTACTCTTCCTGTCATCTAAAGCCTAGCTGGCCAGATGCAAGAGGTGCTCCAAGGCCCAACTACTATAGAGGCATATAATGTTCATAGGAGACATACTTTCTGTTGGTCCTGTGTGGTTTCCTTTGTACATGACATTGTGTAGAGGGAACAAATGTCTGCTCTGTTGTGAATCTGATCCAATGACAGGTGCTCTTGACTCTGTGGCATCTGTACTTACATTCACCTCTGAGGCTCTGTACACTCACCTCTGAGGCTGCAGTCACTAGACTCTCATCCACAGTGTAAAGTAAGTGTAGTGGCATACAAGTGTTCTGTGCTGCATACAAAGCTGGAGACTTCCAATATTATTCACGTCATAAAAATGATTGAGGTTAAGTTCTCAAGTACCTTTGTATTTTAAAATGTGTCTTTAATATTGTAAATAAACGTCAAATTGAAATACTACCCTTAATTGCCAAAGGTATGCTTGGTAAAATAACTATTTTCCTGAAGTAATGCAGATAATCCATCTTCTGCAGTGTCTGTCTCCATTTAAAAAAGTTGTCTAGATCCTCCCTTGGACAATTTTCCCTGTTTTCTCCCCCTCCCTTCTGTGTTGTTTGTCTCTCCTCCCATCTGGGCATGGGCTTACCTGATCTGACAGCTGGCACATCTGGATCCAATTTCCCTCATTACCTGCAGTATAAGAAGCCTGTTTTTTCACCCCCTCCTCGCCAGTTTATTGTTGATACGTCTCCAGTTAGTAGATGTGTTTGGCTCCATAAAATCAGTTGAATTTTTCCAAGATTTTGTACTATGATTGCTTCATCCTGTGTCCAGGTGCCTGCTAGCCAGCCCCATACCTACCTGCACCTCCAGACCTTCCAGCCCCATGCCTACCTGCACCTCTGGACCCCACAGCCTGATACTTACCAAATTTACCTGGTTACTAGACTGGACAATAAACAGTTGAAGTACTTACCAGTTGTGTGCTGATTTTGTGTCGTAGCCGTGACAGTAGTGACTACAAAGTGTGACGTATGCAACACAGAGGTGCTGTTTTATTAGAAAAGGATGTGTGTCAGGGGCAAAGGTCAACAGCAGCACAGCACTGGGGGACTGTTCTCCAGATCAGGAGGTTCATGGTTAAAAGAACCTGCTGCAGAGCCTTTGTATTGTTTAGGTTTATGGAGCCACCACATAAATGATCTCTTAGTGATCCTCTTATGGTCTGAGGTGAGCTAATCTTAACACCTCTGTATATTTCATAATCATAAAGTCCACTTGTGTTACATAAATCGGCTCAAATTTGATCTTACCCAGGTACTCAGTCCCATAATATGAGTACATGAGAGGGAAGGGCTTTCTCTTCCTCCGTGCGTACTGTTTCCCAGACTCGATGATAGCCTGGCAGATGGATTTAATTTGATCTTTGCTGAGGATCTGCAACAAATACTCCTGGTTAGTTTCAGGGTTAATCTCTTTGAAGGACAAATAAAATAAGACAAAACTGCAAAGCAAGTTCAGTGATTAGATGGACCGTGCAGCGATATCACCACATTAATAGTGGATAGGCTTTTTTAAATGTAAAAGTTTTACAACTTATTTTTTTTTATTAAAAGTGAACAATATAACTATTTTGCCTGGAATATCCCACAGTATGGTATTAAACAAAGACAAACAGGTCAGATCTGTGGAGAGGTAAGCCCATTGACTGTAAGAATACATGTTTTTCAAGGTAAATCTAAGCAATAAAAATGCCTGTGATTGAATAAATGCAAGATAATACTGTAGACTGGAACATTCCAGGCAAAGCTGGAGACCGGTAGGTGGCGTATCCACCCGAAAACTTAAATGGCACAGAGAAAATGTTTCCCTTATTGCAACTTGCACTGACGCCACAAACGCTATTGCTTCATAGAAAGTCTGTCATTAACGACCTTGACATGAGTGGGTCACACAGTTTAGGCCTACTCCTTCTCTGAAAACTTTAGCCTAATGATAAAAAGAGCAGTGTTGAAACTTTCTGAGAGTGTTACCTCGATGCCCAGTTTCTGCTTGAGAACCAGAGCGGCGCACAGGTACCCAGCGCGCCCCACGAACAGCTCATCAGAGCCGCACTCCAGGAAATTGATGGGGGCACACACCTCCCACAGGTTGCGAAATTTAGTCAACGGTTTCACGAAGTCTGCCAAGCCCAGAGCCTTATAGATCAGCGCCGCAACGGCATAGATCCCCGCGCCCCCGAGAAGGAAGGCGGCGCGCATGTTCTTGTCCGGCTCCGTGTCCACATATCTCACCGATATGTCAATGATCTGCTTGGCCGTCTTCAGGTACACGTCCCGCTGCTCCGAGAAGAGCGGGCACTCGCTGACGTGGAAGAGCATGTACGCCACCCCAGCGGGGCCGTCGTACAGCCCGCCGTCGCAGTCGCTGACATCAAGTGGAACCTTCTTGAGAATTTTGTCCACTGTGGAGATTACTGCGGGGATGATGACCTCGGCGCCCTGTCCCGGCAGCAGAGCGCCTTTGTAGTCCGCAAATCGGTTGGCGAAGCAGCGGTTGTTCTCCATCACCGTCAGTCACCACGAGCTCAAGGTAACCAAGGATGAGATGCGAGCTGCTCTCATTGCTTGTCCAATCACGTGCGTGTGGAGCTGATTGGCTGTCAGGGCGGACGCGCGGTGGCTCTGACTAACTGGAGTCTGGGACGTGCGGCTTAGAGTAAGTAGGTTCAATAAATTCTTCGTAAATACAGACACATCCAGTCTCCGGCAACAAACACACATTGTATGGTTTTAAGTTAAACACCTTGTCAATTGTGAAATAGCCTAAAAAAAATCCAGCAGTAACATTTGTAAGCTATAGGCCTATGCTTTATGCGTGTATGAACGAGAGACCTACACAGGGCAAGTTTTTGGCCGCTAGAGCCTCTATCGCAGACCTTTCTCACAGCTGATTATTGCGTTATAGCTATTTAGACAGACTCTGTCTTGTAAATGAAATATTTGTTGAGTAGCCCTAAATTCATAGGGAAGTGTCAACTCATTATTGTGCAGGACTTGTCTTCAACCGTCAAGGGGCGCCAGACGGCGCGAGCTCGTCTCAGCCTGTTGCTGTCCGTGGTGCTGAACTGATCACAGATTGCTATGAGGTGGTGGAAAATAATACAAAAAAAAAAACAAAACAAAAACATGATCAAAACAGATACAATCAGTTACTTTACACATGATTTCAGAAATAGGCAACTTCCATGATAATAGATATCCAGAAGACTTGCTCTCTGTCTTACTGGTGCTGTTTTGATTCCACTAAGAGACTCGCTCTCATTCTGTCATTTTTTTCGCCATCACTGCAATCAAAATGAATCTCTGAGACTAAATTAGGATCATTTTCAAGCATGTCACATTGGTATTAGCCTATACATATATAATCTTGCTCCAAAATAAATTCAATATTGGTGGCATTTTTGTGTTAATTCACAAGGTTATCATAGAGGAGATTAGACGAGACACTTTGAATCAAGTTTTCACATGAAATTAGCTTTTTAGCTACATTTGTTCAAAAACAGATCATAAAAACTAGATGAAAGCCTTTGAGATAGAGTTAAATGTCAGACCACAAAACCCCCAAAGTTTGATCAGGTACAAAGAAAAGCAGAGATCATGAATTCTCAATGTTTCATTATAGAATTATGGGTCTATAACACAGCCTAAAATTAAAAGTGATGTAAGGAACAGTATTTTGATTAGAAGAGGTTCAATCATTGCCGGTGAAAATCCCATCTCGAGTTAATACTTGAAGGAGCAGAGCAATCAGACCAAGCTTTGGAGTGTGTGCCTGTGAGTTGGTGTCTAAAGATTGAATCTTGATGAATTGAACACCATGCTCTTTGAAGATCATTTGTCCCCAATCTTATGCAAAAGTCAAACAATTGAGACACATTGCGGGAGATGAAAAAAATGACACTCTTTGAAATTATAATGAACAATTTTGCCTACACGGACAACAGACCAGTCCAAGGGAATCAAAGTGAGGAACTCTGTATCATGCTGCTTTATATATAGGATCATAAAAACATCATTTGCATTTATATTATGTTGAGTCCACGTGGTTTAATCCAATTATGCTCAACCTGCCTTGGCTTTAAAGCAAAAACTATAAGGTCAAACTATAAGAACTTTTAGATGATGGTGAGTATTTTAGAAGCAAAAAATGTTATTTAAATTAGATGTAAAGTTGAATGAAGTTGTTCACTTATCGAGGCATGATTATCCTAAACCCTAACCCTTGGCAGTGTGACACAACTGTTGCTAAACAAAAGAGAGACTCAGAAGTGTGTAGCTTCATAAAGGTTTAGCTACCAAATTCAAAGTGACCATGCTCCTGTAAAGAGCACATTATGGAAGCATACGTTTCAGAATTCCAGTGGATATCTGACAATCAGATGCTGCTTGATGCCAGATGCGCATGTGACGCACGCTACGCCGGAGGACACTATAAAATCAGGCGCACAGACATAGTAGGTTTATGCTCACTCCGTGCGCTCCGTGCGTCATGTCTCTAGACGCGTCCGCAACTCTGAGCGCAGAAGACCAGCGGCTTCTCTTTGTGAACGTGACCCTGGAGTCCATCGCCACGCAAAACGGGTACAACATCTGGCTCCCGGGTATCGGCATCGCGGCCGTGTACGGGCTCATTATAACTGTGGGTCTTGTGGGAAACGTAACTTTGATGAAAACATGTCTGCTGGTGAAGTCAATGCGCACGGTGCCAAACCTGTTCTTATCCAGTCTCGCACTGGGGGACCTGCTCCTCTTGGTCACATGCGCCCCAGTAGACGCCAGTCGGTACCTTGTGGATGAATGGCTGTTCGGGCGCGTGGGGTGTAAACTCATCCCGTTTATTCAACTCACCTCAGTGGGGGTGTCTGTTTTCACCCTCACCGCGCTCTCTGCGGATCGGTAAGAATCAATGCAAGAAGCCAACTAAGTTTAAAAACTCAAACTATATTTCTGACAGTCACTGAACACCTTACTCCATAATTTTGACTTACTTGTAGTTATTTAATAGCCTGTATTCAAGTATATGCAAGTTGTCTTCTAGATATCTGATATAAAATAGTCTAGAGCCTATTTATACACAGCTACATTTATTGTGTTAGATTTTGTTGGTTGCGCTTATTTTTATTTATATTGTCTCAAGTATTTACTGCATTTCATACATTTGAATGAACAAGCTATTTATTACTGCATGTGGGTGGTGTCTGTGCAATTTGTTTTAATCAACTGTTATAAATATTCAATAGAGTTTTTAAATATAAACCAGGCATAAACTGAAATTCTTTGGAAAACTATCAAGAACCAGATGTGCCCAAACAAATGGGACGGGGCTCAGCCAAAAGCAAATCTTATAAATATTCACCACTCTTCTTTTCAGGAGCAGTGCCTTCATTTTGTTCAAGAGGTATAATGTGAATGAGTGATGGGGGATATGCCAAGACAGCCACTGTTGGAAATGCTGTTTAAAAATTAATGCAATCTTGTATTGTGAATTATTCATTACGTGAAAAGAGCCCACACTTGTCTTTTCGATAAAAATTGTGCTTTGACTATTTCCAAAAACCTTTCTTATGATTCTGCCAAAAGATTTCTTCTCGGATATGATCTTAATGTTTCCGTGGATTTAGAAAGTGTTTTGATTTCCTTTTCAGTTGTTTTTGAGATGCTCTGGATTTAAGTTTTCAACAAAATTAATTTGATGGGAACAGAGCTGCCAATATCAGTTAGATAATAACAAATATTAAATGCATAGGGTAGTTCTATACTTAAGCCCCTCACACATTTCCAAGTGACTGAATGCAGATGTTAAGGTCTAACTGACATTACATAAATATAAATACATCATCATTCAAAACATATCACCCTCTACCTCATGTTTGTGTCTCTTCAGGTACAAAGCCATAGTGAAGCCCCTGGACCTCCAGACCTCCACTGTCAGCATCTGTGTGCGAGCTGCTGCCATTTGGCTCCTGTCTGTGAGCTTGGCCATCCCAGAGGCCGTCTTCTCTGACCTGCACACTTACACCACCGGTCACACCAATGAGACCTTTGTGACCTGTGGACCGTACCCCCAGGCTGGAGACCTGCACCCCAAAATCCACTCCACGGCCTCCTTCATAATCTTCTACGTGGGGCCACTGCTCATCATATCAGTTTATTATGTCTTCATCGCACGCAGTCTGATCAGGAGCTCAAAGGACCTGCCCGAAGAAGGACACCAGCATCTCAAGAAACAGGTTTCAGCCTCACAACAAATATCAAATTGACAGATCTAATTGAAAGTTAAATATGGAAAACTGAAACTGAAATGGTGACTCAAGTGAATGGTTTTGTTATGTAGCACATTTACGTGGCCAGTAAAAATCTGATAAACCAATACTTAGATCTGGTTTTTGATGTGTGCTTGCATACACCAAAGAAATCTGAGCATTAAAAACGCTTGGTGACATGTGTCAGTTAATTAGTGAATTTTTAGAGTAACTGTTGTATTTGGAAGGCAATGCACAGTGAGTTTAAAATAACTCAGCAACTTTCAGCATTTAACATTTTCTCTTTCATTTTTGTTTCTGCCGCATTAGTCTGAACCCTTTTTGCATATTTTTTCTTGACATAACCCGCAAAGGTGTGAACTCATCAGATGCAGCTGTTTACAAGAGATTTCACTAATCTGATAACACCACAAATTATATTATACTGAACAGATGGTGTACATGTTAACAAGGCCAGTGTCAGCTCTGTCAAGGATATATCCATTGTAGAGTAGATAAAAAACAAATATACGTCATTAATTCTGAGATTCTGGTTTCAGATTTGTCAAAAAAACGTACCAAAAGTTAGTCATAAATAGCTTTATTCATCCAACATACATGACCATTCACACACACAGTGGCTTCCTCTTTTCTGCATCGCTTGAGAAAAAACAAAATCTAAAATAAAATACAACTCTGCCCACGCCAGTCCATCTTTCCCACAATCTGTTTTATTGACTTTTGTGTGAAGTACTTTGGCCAGCTTAAGTTGTATTTTAAATGTGCTCTAGAAATAAATAAATAGATAGATAATTAGATAAAATAAATAAAAAATAAATAGATAGATAATTAGATAGATAAATAAATAAATAAATAAATAAATAGAGAAATAGAGAAATAAATAAATAATTTTTTAAAAATTAATTAATGTTTAGCTTGTTAGAAAATTGTAATGTCTGAAATATATGCTATGACAAGGATGGCGGTTCAAATCCCACCTTCTCTAGCATATTCATATAACTACTGTGTTCTTGCGCCTCCCTCCTTTTCTCTGTGTGTTTCCAGATGAAGTCGAGGAAGCGCTTGGCCAAGACTGTGCTGGTTTTCGTGGGCCTGTTTGCTGTGTGCTGGCTGCCCAGTCACATCATCTACCTGTATCGCTCCTACCACTACAACCAGGTGGACACTTCACTGGGCCATTTCATCGGCAGTGTGTCTGCTCGGATCCTAGCCTTCACCAACTCCTGTGTGAACCCATTTGCCTTGTACCTGATGAGCAAGAGCTTCAGCAAACACTTCAACAGGCAGCTCCTGTGTTGTCACCCTGAGCAGCGTCTACGCAGCCAGAGCAGCAGGAGCACAAACATCACTTCTGTCTGATTCTGAGCGCAAGTATTTACATCTGAGGTCAAACAGAGGAATAAGCTTTGTTTTAAAAATGTTTGGGGATTAACACTGCTCCTCAAAGAAGTCCTGATGATTCAAATAAATATACACACCAGCATTATGTTGCCTACGTGAAGGGTCAAAATTTGTAGGGTCCCATTATCTTATATATTTGCACATTGGTGTGTGTTTGTCAGCTCCACTTTTACCATTTGTTGAACAGCATAAACATTAAGCTTAATTATGTGTATAAGTCAGATTTTAGATTGCATAGACTGTTAGTTAAACGTTTTGATGTAAAATGCACAACAAAATCACAATGATGATGAATTGTTGTTTAGTTAACTTGTTCTAGTGAGTGGTTTATGCAAATGTTCTTAAATGTATCTTTTTTTCTAATAAACAAAAATGAAAAATGTGTGTCTGAGATGAAAAGAAGGGCAGGTCTGTGGAGATAAAAACCACTGAAATAGATTTTTGACCTTTTCCCATTCAACACACCTAACTCGATGATCTCAACCTACAGTTACATGTGAACAAAATGTCAAGGTCTTCCTTTCAGAGGTGAAGAAGACATTTGTGAAACATTTAGGACATTTTACTTTGAGTGTCTTTCAGTGTTTAGCAGTGTAAACTTGTAATAGTGCTTTTACAACATGACTACAGCTTGAGGTAACAACAGGTCAAGTTAGATTTGTTTAAAAATCAGTCTATCTCTCTCCCTTTGTGACCTTTCATGCTGGCATTTGAATAAATGTCCCTTGAGAAAAGAACCAGATAAAGCTCTACATGTCAGTTCTTCTCAGTTCTGTTCTCGTTTTCTATCAAACTTTTTAAGCAAGGAAAAGTTCATTCCATTATCACTTATTTGTATTTACCCCAAAATAAAACACAACTTATTTGTATTTATTTGTACTAATTTACTGTTATACCAAGTTAAAACACTATTTTGTCCTTTTTTAGTATCAGAAACATGGCCATATAAACAAACGATTCAACAACATAGTAACAAAAACAACAACACAACATGACAACAGTAGAACAAGAAAAACACCAGAACTGTAAACAAATGTCACACAAATGTATTTGTTTTTCAGTTCTGCTTTTGCTTTGCCTTGAGCTGTCACCTTAACTCAGTTCAGCCTTTGTTTTGTTGAATAACACAGCTGGTAGAAGATAACTATGTGAGCAAAGAATGTCTTTGGTGGATGTTTGCCTTGGAAAATAAAAGCTTATCAATGTGTAGAATAAGACATTTGTTCAGATATGTCAGCGATAAAGCAGGAAATCCTTGATGCTGTGAGGTAGAAAGAGGCTGGACGCTGCGTGTAGTCGACTTCTCCCCAGACTGCGGCGGACTGATAAGCGGCACAGCTGTGACAGGGAGCAGGGACCTAAAGCAAACAAACACATATAACCTTTGCATTTCACACAAGGGGGAAAAATGTGAGCCTGAACGCCTTTTCAGTACCTTTTGTCAGCAGTTTACTTCTCACTGAACTGTTGGGCTTTGCGATGTCGAGAGGAGTCTTCCCATCTGCATTCCTCCAGCTCCCATCAGCCCCATAGTCCAGAAGCAGGTCAACAATGTCCACTTCTCCTCCTTGCACTGCAGCGTGTAAAGGACTGTCCTGCCCACAGCCTAGTCGAACATCGGCCCCTAAAGAAAGAAACTGTCAGCTAATCTTGAGGCAATGAGATAAATAAAAGCACCAATAGATTTGCTTTGGGCAAGATTCCAAAACATTAGCATAACAAAACATAAACTTAAAGTTCAGGCCAAGGATTGTAACCTCTGCCACAAGGGGTCAGTAAAGGAAAAGCTACTCACTTAACAGTACATTTAAACTGATTTGGCTGGCTGACAGGAACGTCTTAGTAGTGGTTATCATGTTACAAAATACCAATACTGTAACAAAGTACCAAGCTTACCCAGAAGGATTCATTTTTTACATCATAGTAAAATTTCTGAGGAAACAGAGTATTGTAATCCTTGTAAAACTCACCTAAGAGCAACAGAGTCCTGATGCAGGCTGTGGCCCGGGTCAGACAGGCACAATACAAAGGAGTCCCCAACACTGGCAGCTCCAAATCAATACGAGCGCCATAGGAAAGCAACAGCTCCAGACATTCAGTATGACCTGAGATACAAACAGCATGAAACAAAACAACTATTGTTGTTTCGTTACAGAAAAGACCTCACGTACAAATGCAATATAATTTTGTGAAAGAATATTAGCAGTTCTAACCTTGTTTAGCAGCTTCATGTATGGGTGATGCCAGCTGGTGTGCTTGGTGAATGAAGGATGTACACTGAAGGATTAATCTGACACATGCTGCATTACCACTGCTGCAGGCATTGAAAAGAGGGGTGGCACCATCTGTTGAAATGACATTTACCTGGGAAACAAAATCGTATGTTTAAGTACCTTAAATAAATGTACCTTGTTTTTATTATTTATTTATTATTGTTTTTATTTTGTACATTTGCTCCTTTGTCCAGTAGAAACTTGGCACAAGCATAATGTCCACCCAGGCATGCCTCGTGGAGAGGAGAGACTCTGTCCATTGTGAGAGTATCTACATGAAAACCCTGCGGAGAGCAACAATGAGAACAATGCTCTTAAAGTTTTGTCTCAGCAATGATTTAAATATTCATTCATATGAAAGAAACAAAAACATGAACTTAACCTGAGCAATGAGGTCCCTGAGATGAAGCAGTCTGCCTTGATATGCAGCCTCATGCAAGGGAGTCCTGTCTGCCCACGAGTCTGCAGAGTAGGGAAGAAGTTTTCTTGTTTTATTTATTTGGATCTCCACTGGCGATAGCAAAACTGTTGCTGTTCTTCCTGGGCTCCACAAGTGTTACTGACATTTAATACAACAAATATACTATAAAATTATAAATACTCTTGAATGAACATTGTGCTAGCAAACAATGTTAACAGCAGTTATTTGCACTGAAGCAAAGATTCAAGGCAACAAAGGACTATCCTGTGTATAGTGCAGACTATTACTTCGCAGCATATGTTCCTTTTGCAGGGGCTCCATACTTAAACAAACTGACAACATAAAAAACATACCAGCCATCAGTGCATTGCATGCCATCCCTCTGTAGATGTGCAGAGACCAGGGCTGTGAGAACAGGGACTGCGCTGTCTGAACCACGGCCATAGTGAAGATACCGCAAACTCCTTCACAATTCTGCTGGACTTTAGGAGGGAACTCAAAGCCACAGGCAGGTTTCCTCTTGGTTTTATCTGACCACCACCTCCCCCACATGGACAACACCCGCCTCCTCAGCCCAGTGCCCCATGTGCATAACAATAGTGGCAAAGATTCATTTACAGTATTTCACATGTGAATGAAAGCATGTAAATAAAACTGCTACGTTAGAAAACTTTTTCACACTGTTAAAAAGGACTCAATGACTTATTCAAAGTGAATACTTTGTTTACTGGCAATATTTAGATATGTGAAGAGAATGTCAAACAGAAAAGTATTTTTATAGATTCTTTTTCTTCTTATTTTAATTGAATAGTTATTGTAAACAACTATTCAGCTAAAATTGGTAGACCTCGCAAATCCAAATATAAAATCCCTATCTCTGCCTGTTTTGACTGGTGATCTACATTCCTGAGAGCCGCCCCAACCAGTTCCAGT